>VMDO01002152.1:63217-159659 GCA_007922755.1 Pedetes capensis
TTTTTTTTTTTTTTTTTTTTTTTTTTTTTTTTTTTTTTTTTTTTTTTTTTTTTTGCGGTGCTGGGAATTGAACTCAGGACATCAGAGACTGCAGCACAGCGCTCTACCAACTGAGCTAAATCCCAGCTCCCCTGAGCAGCATAGGTAGTGGAAATGTGGCTGTTATTTCACATGTACACTAATGTTAACACAATGATACAACTTCACCATTTCCCCTAACACCTAAATGTTACCTTTATGTGAAACAACTAAAGAAAAAGTCAAGAAAACGGCGGCTGCTTATGAGAAAGGAGAATTTTGAGGTTCAAGAATGGAATATCTTGGATAAGAAAGTCAGTTGATGCTCCATACAGAAAAGCACTGCAAAGTCATAGAGCACAAGAACTTTGGAACCAGACTCTGGTTTTACTCAAACCGAATTCTGGTAAATTCCCAGAAGTTTGAGCCTCAGTTTTCTCATCTGTGAGATAGTGTAAAGCAAATGCATCTTTGAAAGATTTATTATGAAGGCTTAAATAATATTTATAAAGAGCTTACACAGTGCCAGAAACATAGTACTATATCGTTGCTTGCTTAAATAAATTCAGATAGAATCAGTGTGCTTATTCCAATGTACGTTCTAACCTGGAAAAAAGTAATTCATCAAGTGAGAGAGAAAATATTAGAAAGACTTAAAAGGGCAATTTATATAGGGGTATATGTACCTTGATGGAAATATGACTCTCAAACAGGTCAGGAATGAATAGATATTCTTGTGATTCTGGGAGCTTTTACAGAATGCATCCACATGGAAGAGCTGTCAACCACTGTATTTTACTCTGAACTGTTAAAAGAAGTCAATAACTACAATGAGGAAAAACTTTGTGCCAAAAATATGAAAAGAACATCATATATTACTCAACTAATGAGAAAAATGCATCTATTTGCCTTGAAGATGCACAAGGCCTTTAGTTTCCTGGAGCAATATCATCTGAGAGAGACACATATTGTCTTGATCTTCCTCTTTTTGCTTTGTAATGTGTATTCCTTGGCACTTGATAAATAAATGAGCATAACTATAGTCATAATTTGCCTGTAAATAGTACATCTCTTTAAGATGCTGTATGAGCATAAAACACATTCTCCTCCATCCTACTGGAGTGTCAGTGAGGCTGGCCTTCATATAGAACTCTGATGCATTCCAATTTACAGGCAAGCATTATTTATTGTTGAGAATGCTTGCTAAAGATGAAGAATGAAGGTCCTGTGCTATTAAGGAGAATAAAGTAGATTTCAAAGGATGGTGATATCACCCAGTAAACCTGTTATCACTAGACTGAAGTAAATGGGAGCAGTTCAATTAAGTTCACAGTCTGAAAGGTAATTTAAAGTCCTCTTTCTCCAGATTGGTGTGTATAAATGGTCAATTTTTATTCTGAACTTTGCTACAATTTGTTATATCAATATATAATACTGGTGGCAGCTAAACTATTCATTTGTTCAGGGCAGAATCTTTCTATGGCTCTCATAAACCACCCATCCCCCATGTCCAACTGCAATTTTCCTCTCAAACAATTCACCTTAAGATAATTATTTCCCTGCAGTTGTGTTAATTCCAGTTTTAACAGGCCCATATGGCTTTCTCTGAAAAAAAAAAAAAGAACAACAAAAAAACCTTAGGATATAAATGATACATGATGGCTGATCTCATTTGTCTTCATAACCAAGGTATCTCATTGCTCTTTGCAAAGAAAATTAAATGTCATGTGAGTCTAGTCACCCTAGATTTCCTTTAGCAGTCATAGTGTGAATGCTGTTACCACTCGTTTGTTTCTCTGAGACTGAAATATTTCTAGGAGAATATTCTGAGTGACGTATATTCAGGAAATGATTCAAGCTGTGATCCCTAGCTAAATACTTGTTATCATCTATATGCAGTTAAATGATTAGCAGCAGGGCCAAATAGCTACCCTCTCACCCACCCATCGCTGTCTGCCTGCTATCAGCTGCCTGCCTGGTTCCACTATCAATAATGTGCTGTTTGAAAGATCAAAATGGCAGCAATATCTGTCCTGTCCTTCAAGGTTTACATAAAATTAAAAGTGAAGTTGACTGTCTTTCCTATGTTTCTGAGAATTTCTGGGACCTAAATCTTCATAGCCACTTCTAGCTCTAAATTTCTTCAATTTTCTATGGATTCAAAGATTTAAATCTCTTCCTTTTCTGTGAAGGCCCAGAGGTGGAATTTCATCTTTTTCTCTGCTTTATCCCAACCCACTCACGCACTCAATGAAAGCAATCACTTCTAATTCTACTACTAAAGATTTGGAGTGCCAGATTTTATATATATATAATTTATATATATATAAATATATATATAAATTATATATGTATGTACATATATGTACATATACATATACATACATACATACATACATACATATATACACACACATACACACACACGTTGTTTTGCCTCCTATCTTCTAGAAGGGTCTCTCGCCTCTCAGTGCCCTCCATTTATTACACACAGTATTTAACTCACCATTCTGTACACAGTCCAAGACCTCTGAAAATCCTGCTAAAATCAGAGCTTTCTGCTCCAGATCTCATTCTTCTACTAGTATGAAAGAACTGCGGGACAGTTTGAAATTTTAGAATTCCCTTTCTTTTCTGTGCATATTTCCCTGACCCCTCTTCTATTCCTATATATATTTGAACTGAACCATGTACTCCTGGGATAATAAGTCATACACTCTGGGGTCTTCTGTACTAAAAAGTGGTTTGTATACTTAACTTTCAAAATGGAGATAGGATAAGAATCAAGCCAAATGAGGAGAAAAGGGTACTAAGTCAGGGTTTAAACTGTGGACCTGAGAAATGAAGAGGATATTTGAGATCTTCCTAAACTAACTGAGCCAAACAGCTGACTTGGTTAGTCTTCCTTCCTCCCTTCCATAATTGGTGAAATTAATTCATTCTCTCTCTCTCTCTCTCTCTCTCTCTTTCTCTCTTACACACACACACACACACACACACACACACACACACACACACACTCATTCCAATTTGGAGGCAAGGAGAAAATCTAGGTCCTATAGGTTTATATTGATAATTTAAGAAGTCCTAGGTCCCTTCTCGAGTATTATTACTAGTGTTTTTCCCTAAATGCAAAAGTCCAGAATTAGTTATTGTTTTATGTATTTTGTGAATTAAACTTCAGTCTTTAACTCCAAATAGGTAAAATAGAATCTGCATTGTTTACAAATATAATACAGTATTAAGATTGCACATAAATAAATGTCTCACTTTCCTTCATTCTCAGCACTACCACACAGGGCTCATTTTCACCCTCTCCTCCTCAGGCTCATTTCCTGGGGCATTATCTGCTGCTAAGGATCCTGATACCAGAATGAAAAGTACCAAGGTTTGTGTCTGGGCTCCTTCTCTGCTTCATCATCTCTTAATTTCAAATTCAGATAAGTGCATCTTCCTGTTCAGACATCTGCCATCTGTCCTTAAATAGTACTCCTTCTCCCACCTTCAGAAAACCTTGTGGCATAATCAACAAGTCAGGTTTACTGTTGATGCTTTGTCTATCTTGCTGTGATTTTGGTAAAACATGTCTTTCTTATTCTCAAATGTAAACTCTCTAAAATGTACAATGTGTTAGACTGAGATACATGTGTAGATACTGTTCTTATCTTCAGCTGCATCATTGTCCATTGTCTTCTTTATTTAGGAGAGTCCTGTCCCCTACAGAGTTCCTCCCTATGAGGCTTTAAAGGTGTTCACATCTTGAATTAGTACTGCAAAGGCTCCAGTTGTGATCCCAGCTTCAACATATTTATCAACAGGTGGGCACAGGAGAAGGAGGCATAGACACTGGAGGCAAGACTTTCATCTAGTTCTATGTCCTCAAATATGTTCTTGGAAAGACAGAAACTTTCCTTCCTTCCTTTCTTCCTTCCTTCCCACCTTCCTCCCTTCCTTCCTCCCTCCCTCCCTCCCTCCTTCTCTGACTCCCTTTCTGCCTTTCTGTCTTCATTTTGCCTAGGCATCAAGGTGCTGGCTTTTACATGCTGTCTCAGCAAAGCAGAGATAGGTCCTGAATCAAGCCAAATGAGAAAAAGTTATGAAGTTAGGATTCAAACTGTGGTTGTGAGAAACACAGAGGATCTTCTGAAACAATTTTCTTGTAATTTCAGTTCATGGCTAACAGCCCTATATTTTAAAGAGAGCTGTCCAAGAAGAAATCTTTAGATTTAATGTTTAAACCTAAAGATTTAAAAGTGTATAGCTAACAATCAGCCATTGAAAACCCTGTGAGGGTCACTTTGAGTTGGACTTGACTGAATAGCACCTAACAACAACAAGCTAATCACTATTGTTGCAACTTCCACATTGGACTCCCATATTTAATCCAAAGGTAATAGAAGGTAAGAAAATAAATAAGACTGAAATATCATCTGTACAACATATTTTTAATGTCTTAAATTTACTCCTGTAATTAAAATTGACATTTTACTCACACTAATGCCAGATCCTTGCATGATAGTTGTCTTTCTCCTGCTTGTTTGCTTCTGATGATGGGACTAACTTCCTCTGAAAATAGGGAGCATCTGGGGCACTGCTCTCTTGGTGGTCAAAGTATATCCTTAACTGTCAGGTGCTGGTTGGTAGAATTTGAAGCTAGCTGGGATTTGAGGGTAAATGTAAAAGTAATTTTCTGATGTATACCTTTCTCAGAGTTTTCAAAATTACTTCCCTTAACTCAATTTCACTTTTTCCCCAAACATATGGTTCTTTCAATTTACTTTAAGGAGAGTTTTTCATCCTAAAGTTTTTTGAGCAACTGTCAACAAACCCGCTTTGATTGAGCCCAATGACCTCAACTTGGTTACCTTTACCATTTCAGGCTCAGATAAAATGGAAAGAAGAGGAAGTTGCTCACAACCAGTTTCAAACTGCTTCAGACAACCTCATGATTGCAGAATTGTTTGAACCATTGACATTATAAAGGAAGTTAACCTATGTGTTGTTGTAATGTGTCTATGCTTTTTGTTTATAGTCAATGTATATTGCATATGTTTAAAAATAACTAAATGTTGCCCAGGTGTCGTGGCATACTCCAGTAATCCCACAGGCTTGGGAGGCTGAGGTAAGATTGTGAGTAGAAGGCCAATTGTTGTTAGGTGCTGTCAAGTTGGTATCCGACTCATAGCGACCCTCTGTACAACGGGAAACACTATTGTCAGTGCTTCTCTGCTGTTCATAGGGGTTTCAATGGCAGATTGATTTTTGGGAGGGGGTTGCCAGGTCCTCTAACTCAAAATTTGAAAAGAAAAAATTGTGTGGGGGTGCAGCATAGTGGTAGAACGCTCGCAAAAGTACAAGTACAAAAGTATAAGTACAACCCTTGGTTAAACCCTCACGTAATACAAAAATTAATTAGTTAAGTTAATTAAATGATAGAATCAAGGAAATGTTTATAATTTCATTTTTCTCTCCTGTTTTCACCTTTACAATCTGACAAATGTGGTCTCTGCACATTTACAACACCTTTGCTTTTCTCTTTAGAATCCTAAGGGACTCTAATAGTCTGTGTCTACACATAACAATGTAAGTGAGAGATTAAAAGACAAATGCTATCAGATGTTTGAACAGTTTGTTTATCTGTGCCAAATGAACTGATTAAATGGCCATGTTGCTTAAAAAGAGCCAAAGTAAAAGTTGAGAGTAAATAAAGAATCCAACCCATTTTCTATTATTGATATATGTATACATATATAACATACATATGCAATGGTCAAAGTGTCAAAAATTTTCTATGTAATATATTTAAAATGCTAACTAGGTATTACATACATGTTCTATTATTTCCATGTTCAGGAGGCAAAGAGTATTCTCTCCATGTTCTGTTTCCATTCTATGCCCATAATTATTTTCTAGTTCAATAATTATTCCTCCAATATGTAACTCCTATGTAAAAGATGGCCTGCAGCAGTACCACTGTGGTGTCAGATTCCATCAGATCTCAGAAACTAAGCAGGTGCTGTCGAGTCATGTCCGACTCATAGCGACCCATATAGGATCTTCAATGGCTGATTGTTTCGAGATTGCCTTAGGAGTGTATTGCCATGTCTTTGTCCCATTTTTGTGGTGCTAGGAATTGAACCTGGGATGTCAGAAATTGTAGAGCAGCACTCTACCAATTGAGCTAAATCCCAGCACCAAACTGAGTGAATACATGGGAAGTTGTTATTAGGTGCCATTGAGTTGTATCCGACTCATAGCATCCCTTATAGGGCTTTCAATGGCTGATTGTTTTGGGATTGCCTTGGGAGTGGATTGCCTTGGGAGTGGTGTGTGGAATCGATCTCAGGACCTCAGAGATGACTACAGAGGGGTGCTCTAAACCAGGGTAGGGCCTGGTTATTACTTGGATGGGAGACTACCAGGGAACACCAGGTGCTGTAGGCTTGGGAGAAGGACTCAGCAACCCACTCCCAAAAAATGATCAGCCATGGAAAGCCCTATGAAGAGCAAAGAAACACTAACAGTAGTGTTTTGCCTGTTGTATGTAGGGTTGCTATGGGTTGGAAACCAACTCACTCGACAGCACCTAACAACAACAACAGCAGCAATATAAAAGATGCACAGATTTTAAAACAGATAGATAGTATTAATTTTATGGTAGAGAAATCTGGCAGACATCACTCTAAGCAAGTAATAGCCATTAGGACTGCATATGACCTCCATATGGTATGAAAAGAAGGGGCACATCACCTCTGTGATATTTTCTGAAATTTCTTAACTCAGTCCATTCATGAGAAAATACTATGTAAACTGAAACTGATGGCTAGTCCACAAAATACCCAACTGGTACTCTTCAAGAGCATCAAGGTCATGAAACATAAAGAAAGAGTAAGAACCATTAAAGGTCACAAAGGCAATATATTGACAAAATGCAATGTGGCACCCTGGATATCCAGGAAGAGAATGTTAGTGGAAGAAATGTGGAAATCTTAATGAAAGAAAAAATTTATTTAATAGTATCACACCAGTGTCCATTTCTTAGTTGTACTGATAAATACATAAGTAGTCAACTTTAAAGGAAACTGGTGAGGAATATACAAGAACATTGTGCAATTTTCTGAACTCCTTCATGAGACTCAAATTTCAAAATGCAATATTTAAAAATAAATGAGTAACTCTGAATGCTTATTCATAAGTTTGTTAACTCAACATACTTAAATATATACTTAAATATCGAAAGTAATGCAAGAAGTTCAGTTCTGATATATGTCTGCATCAATGTCTATATCTAGAGATAGAGATGAACACACAAATAGTCACACATAAGTTTTCTCAGTTAAGTATGAGATAGTAGGGAGGGGAAGTGTGTCGTTCTTCACTATAGGCTATAATATGCACATAAATATAAAGTTTAGTGAAATCTGAGATTTCTGTGTAATATTCATGACAATTCTTTCTTTCCTAAGCCTATTAGCTCACTTCTCCATAATACATCAGTTTACGGTGACATCTATAAAAGTGTTTCTTGACAGTTTGTTCCCTCTGAAATTCTTATTCCTTATCCCATCTGGCTTTGCAAATACATAAAATATATGTGTTGCATCACACTATTTAAAGCAGCTTCCAATGACATTCACTGACTACAAGCACAGCTTAACTATTCCAGCTTTGAGGCAAATGGCTTCTTTAACTCTCCTTGGATCAGGCCACCCATCTTTGGATCTAACTGTTGCTTATCATCATCTGTGGAGCAGTCTGCTCTACTTTTCTTCCGTCTGTTCAGGCCTAGGCAAGCTCACTGTTGAGCAATTGCATTGCTTGCTATTGCCAAAACAGGTTTTATTTTATGTAATTTCATACAGCTGAACTGCTCCCCTGACAGTAGCCATCCCTCTAGATCCAAACTCATTAAACTCACTATAATAACAATGGAGGAGATATAACTGAGACTTCCTAAGTGTTAACCTCAGGAAACAAAGGAACACACCCTTAGAGCATGTGTGTGCTTTACATGTGTGTGTTTACCATGCAGGCTAGATTGTCAATTCAGATAAAGTGGATGTACTGCAGGATCACGTATGATATTAACTCAATGAAATTTAAATTGCTGTAAGGAGGGTGGTCTTGACCATAAATGCCCTTTATCTAGCCATGCTTGGGGAGCCATGAAGTAGTGACACTTGTCAGGAGGACATACAAATCTTTCAATGAATATCATCTCAAGATCAGCTTGGTGGTTTGTAGGGTTTTGTTTCCCTTTTGACAGAGAATGGAAGTGACTGCTCACATTTTGCATTATACTTTGCAGTTTTCAGAATGATCTGATAATATGTGTGCATCCAAAGAATTGGGGAATAAAATATTTTAGGAATTTAGCAGATAACTAGCAACTTTGAAAAAAACACATTGATGTATGTATCTTTGGTTGTACTAATGATATTTAAAGGAAAAGGTATGGGGAAATCTTATTCTCTGGGACTGGGAAATAGTGCATTATTTGTTTTTTCTCTTAACCAGATGAAAAGACTGAAAGAAGATAAAAATATGATGCTGTCATTTGTGAAATATTCTTCTTTCCTTTTGTCTACATTATCTTCAGACATCACATCTGTAGATAATGGTACTGCAAATGTCTTTGTGGATAGATTTCTCTTATATATTTAAATTTTCATGTGATTTGATCTAATAAAAATATAACTCAGAAAAAATAAATGATAATACACATTTCATCAAAATGAACACGATACTTCTTGCAATTCAGTAACTTTCTGATAGACCACAGAAAAATATAATATTACCATGGACACAGATTCAAATTTTTAGGATAAGTGCCCACATAACTAGCAGGAATCACAAAGAAACATGGCAAGAATGTCTTGGAGAAGAGAATGTCCCAGCAGTATGTGGTCTTACCCACTTGGCCTATTTTACCCAGAGGAAATGGGCTAAGATGTTCCTCATGTATGCAATACATTATTCATTAAGAGTGAGTACTTCATCTCTATCTCGGCCAAAGCAGAAACAACCAACCTGTCTACCACTCCTTACCATGCCTATATAAAGGAACAAAAGCCAAGTGCTCATCAATACTGTAAAAAAAATTATAAATGAGATAAATAAGACATAAACTTACTGGAGCTGGTGACAAAATGGATTATTGGTACTAAATAAGAGAAGCTTAATGGATAACTCATGAGGAAGTTGTATTCAGTTAAGGAAGTGAATATTTCTGTTATAATATTGGACAATGTGACATAGAAGACTAGTATTCCCCCAAATTTTCTATTCCCGTTTCCTATAGATGATTCAGTGCTGTGAGCCATTGACTAACACAGGAATTACATTTCCCAGATCCTTCTCACATTCAGGAACCATATGATTAGTTCTTGCCATCAGATGTAGGAAGATATAATGATTGCCACTTCCATGCAGGGAACTTTGAATGGTAAGTTTTAATTCTCTACCTCTCTACTATCTCTCTCTTTTGACCTAAGACCCCTTCCAATCAGCCTGGTTCATCAAAGCCACAAGTTGGAAAGAGCCTGGATTCCTGAATTATCACATGAAAGAAACTTCCTACCAAACAGAAACACCCAAATAGAACAGTTAAACTTGTAGGAAATAAACTTTTATTACATTATAACTTAAATTCCTGGTATAGTTGTTACAGCAACTAGAATTACCCTACCCTACGTGGTCAGGTATCAGTCCATCAAACTATGAAGATAAATAGGTAAGAAGTCAACTTTGTCAATAATTATACTCTGCAAAGGAATTGGACCAAAGAAGAAATAATAAACAGAAGATACTATGATACATGACACTAGTTCCTTTATCTTTTTCTGAATATCACCCTCCTGCTTTTCTCATATTTTTTTACAGAGGTCATTACAGCTAGCCTCCTGATATTTTCAGTGCCTGGAATGAAATCTTTACTAAAGAATCTAATAAAGAACAACTGAGCAGAAAAAAAGTGAATGTGATGCTTAGAACATGACTTCCTCCTTTTAAACTATGAAGAGAATAAACACCAAATATAATAATTAGTGTCTCCCTTGCACAATCTCCCTTTGGTTCCTCAGATTTCTACTATAATATTTTTTCTCTTACTAACATCATGAGCAATAATTCATCTCACATCTCCCTTAACCTATCAAAATTTAATTTCAAAGACTCCATCCTTCCATATAGGCTCCAAATATTTCCAATAAATCTTTTGAGGGCCCCAAACATGCCAAAGGCTCCATGTTGTTGTTGTTAGGTGCCATCAAGTCGGTATCGGACTCATAGCGGCGACCCTGATAGGGTTTTCAATGGCTGACTGTTTCGGGATTGCCTTGGGAGTGGATTGCCAGGCCCTTCTCCCAAAAGGCTCCATATCCTTACCCTATTTTTCTTTTTCCCATGTTGTTGCTGGTGATAGATGCTTTTGAATCAGGTCTGACTCATAGTGACCCTTTGTACAACAGAATGAAACACTCTCCAACACTGTGCCATGCCAACCACTACTGTCAGTGCTTCTCTGCTATTCACATGGCTTTCAATGGTGGATTGTTTTGGGAGTAGATTGACAGGTCCTTCTCCCCAGCCTGCAGTACCTGGTTTTCCCAGATGGTCTTCCATCCAAGGACTAACCAGGTCAACTTTGCTTTGCTTCCAAGATCAGGCAAAATAGGATGACAGGTGCTATTGCTACACATTCTTTTTCCCATAGCGCTTATCATATTCTATCATATGGAATTATGGCCTGGAGTTTAGCTCAGCTGATAGAGTGCTGCTCTGTGCTCTCTGAGGCCCTGGGTTTGATCCTCAGAATTACAAAATAGGAGGACATGGCAGCCTACTCCTGAAACAATCCCCAAATAATCAGCCATTGAAAACCCTATGAATAGTAGAAGCAGTAGTGTTGGGCATGGTACAGTGTGAGGGAGTGTTTCATTTTGTTGTACATGTGGTTGTTATGAGTTGGACCTGACTTCATAGCACGTAACAACAAAAACATCATATCAAAACATACTATTTATTGTCTCTTCCCTTACTGGAATGTTAACATTATGAGGAGAAATACTTTTAGCTGTTTACTTCACTGTCCTAGCTCCCATGTGTGCAGACTTTGCCTAGCACATAGCAGGTGCTCAACAAGCATTTTCTGAAAGAATGAATGGATGACTATCAAAGCTATCACCATTCACCTCACCATGATTTTAAGATTGGACCAAATATACTCCCATGAGCTAGGTCTATTTTAGTCTAAACAATTAAAGTAGAAAGATATTTATTGGTATCTCGCTAGGTTCTCAGCCACCTCTTACTTCAAGCACAAAAGAAAATTTCATAATTTTGCTTTACAGAATTTGGCCCCAAAGAAGGAAATAAAAGCCTGTACACTCTCTTGCCTTTTGGAAATACATCAAGCTACCAAAGAAAGCAGAACAGTTGTCCTGGAGGTGAAAGTTTGAGGAAGCACAACTGTGAGAGGCCATTGCAGAGCAAGTAAAAGGCCTCAGACTGAGAAGTGGACTAAAGCCTGCAGACCTCAGGCTGAGCAATGACAAAAGAGGGCTATTCAGTGATATGGAACCTCTTAGAACACTGCAACATTGGCACAACATAGGGAGGTAGAGACAAAGTGACTGAGGTTCACTTTTCTATTTAGTTGGAGGTTTGTTGTTGTTCTTGGTAGGTGCCATCAAGTCACAGTGACCCTGTGCATGGCACAACAAAACATTCCCTGATTCTGTGCCAGGCACATGATCTTATTTATGTTTAAGCCCATTGTTGCAGACACTGTGTCAATCCATCTGGTGGAGGGTTTTCCTGTTTTTTGTTGACCTGCCACTCTCCCAAACATGATGTCCTTCTCCAGGGATTGGTCCCCCCGACTACATGTCCAAAATACATAAGACACAGTCTAGCCATCCTTGCTTTCAAGCAGCACTCTGGTTGCACTTCTTCTAGACAGATCTGTTTGTTCTTTTGGCAATTCATGGTACATTCAATATTCGTCTCCAGCACCATAATTCAAAAATATCAATTCTTCTTCTGTCTCCTTGTTTAATGTCCAGTTTTCACAACCATATGATGTAACTGATCATGATACCATGGCATGACTCAGACACACTATTATCTTCAATGTGACATCTTTACTTTTTAATACTCTAAAGAGATCTTTTGCCACAGGTTTTCCCAAAGCAATGTGTCTTTTGATTTGTTGACTGCTGCTTCCACAGCTGTTGAGTGTAGAACTAAGTAAAGCAAAATTATGGACCACTTCAATGGTTTCTCCATTTACTGTGAAGTTGCATACTGACTCAGTTGTAAGGATTTTTGTTTTGTTGATGTTTAGACACAATCCATACTGAAGGCTATGTTCTTTGATCTTCAGCAGTAAATGTTCCAAATCCTCTTCACTTTCAGCAAGCAAAATTGTGTCATCTGCATAATGCAGGTTGTTAATGAGTCTTCCTCCAATCCTGATGCCGCGTTCTTCCTTACAAAGTCCAGCTTCTCGGATTATTTGTTCAGCATGTAAATTGAAGGGATATGGTGAAAGTATACATCCCTGATACACACCTTTCTCAACTTTAAAACAGGCAGTGTTTCCTTCTTCTATTTGAACAACCGACTCCTGGTTCATGTACAAATTCCTCATGGGTACAATTAGGTGCTCTGGTATTCCCACTTTTTGAGGTATTATCCATAATTTGTTATGACCCACATAGTCAAATGCCTATGCCTAGTCAATAAAATATAGATAGACATCTTTCTGGGCTGGGATTTACATCAGTTGGGAGAGAGAAACTCTGAAGTCCCTGAGGTCCTGAGTTCAATTTCCAGCAACAAAAAAATGGGAAATGGATATGGCAATCCACTCCTATGGCAATCCCAAAAGAATCAGCCATTGGAATCCTGATGAGTGTCACTATGAGTTGGACATGATTTGATGGCATTTAACAACAACAGACAACTTTCTGATATTCTCTGCTTTTGACTAATATCCACCTGACATTAGCAATGATGTCTCTGATTCCCCACCCTTTTCTGAATCTGGCTTGATTTTCTGGCAGTTCCCTGTCTATATATTGCTGCAGGCACTTTTGAATGATCTTCAGTAAAATTTTGCTTGTGTGTGATATTAATGATATTGTTCAATAGTTTTGGCATTCAGTTGGATCCCCTGTTTTGGGAATAGGCACAAACATGGATCTTTTCCAATAAGTTGGCCAGGTAGCTGTTTTCCAAATTCATTGGCATAAACATGTTAAGACCTCCAGTGCCAGTTAAGACCTCTGTTTGTTGAGACATCTCTACTAGTATTCCATCAATTTCTGGAGCCTTGTGTTTCACCAATTCCTTTAATGCAGCTTCCACTTCATCCTCCAATACCACTGGTTCCTGATCATATGCAATCTCTTAAAAAGATTGGTCATCCACTGCATTAGTCAGTATAATGACTATGTGTATTCCTTCCATCTTCTTTTGATGTTTCCTGCATCATTTAATATTTTCACTGTAGTGTCTTTCACAATTGCCACCTGAGGCTTGAACTTTTTCTTCAATTCCTTAAGCTTGAGAAACACAGAGCATGTTCTTCCCTTTTGGTTTTCTGTCTCCATCTCTTTGCACATGTCATTATATGTTTTTGGCTTCTTGGGGTGCCTTTTGAAATCTTCTTTTTAATTACTTAACTTCATCATGTCTTCATTTTACTTTAGCTGCTGGATGTTCAAGGGCAAGTTCCAGAGTCTCTTTTGACTTGTAATTTGGTCTTTTCTTTTTTCCTGTCTCTTTAATAACCTTTTGCTTTCTTCATGAATGATATCTTTGATGTCATGCCACAACTCATCTGGTCTCCTATCATTTGTTTCTAATGTATTAAACCTGTTCTTGAAGTGGTCTCTGAATTCAGGTGGGATATACTCAAGGTCACACCTTGGCTCTTGTACACTTGTTCTAATTTTCTTCAGTTTCAGTTTGAACTTGTATGTGAGAAGTTAATGATCTGACCAACAATCATCACCTGGTATTCTTCGGATATTTGATATGGAGCTTTTCCATCATCTCCTCCCACAAATGTAGTCAGTTTGCTTCCTCTGTATTCCATCTGGTGAAGTCCACGTGTATAGTCACCATTTATGTAAGTGAAAAAATGTATTTGCAATGAAAAGATCATTGGTCTGACAAAATTCTATCTTGGTATCTCCAGCATTGTTTCCATCACCAAGGCCATATTTTCCAACTACTGGAGCCTTCTTCTTAGTTTCCAACCTTTGCATTCTAGTCAGTATGTCCTGACTGCATGTTTGATCTATTTCAGATTGCAGAAACTGGTAGAAATCTTCCCTTTCTTCATTTGTGGCCTTAGTGGTGGGTGCACAAATTTGAACAATAGTCATGTTAAGTGGCCTTCCTTGTAGGCATATACATATTATTCTATCACTGACAGCCTTGTATTTCATGACAGATCTTGAGATGTCTTTTTTGATGATGAATGCAACCCCATTTCTCTTTAGTTTGCCATTCCCAGCATAGTAGACCATATGATTATCTCACTCAAAATGGCCCATGCTGGTCCATTTTAGTTCACTGATGCCTAGAATGTCAATGTTTATGTGCTGCATTTCTCTTTTAATGATTTCTAATTTTCCTAGATTCACACTATGTACATTCCATGCTCCAATTATTAATGGATGTTTACAGTTGTTAGTCCTCATTTTGAGTTGTGCCACCTCAGCAAATGGAGGTCCCTGGGGCTTTACTCCATTTCCGTCATCAAGGTAGACTCTACTTTGAGGAGGCTACTGTTTCCCAGTAGTCTTTTGGTGCCTTCCAAGCTGGGGGCTCATTTTCTGGCACTATATCTGACAGTGTTTCTTTGCTATCCACAGGGTTTTCAATGGCTACTTGTTTTTGGAGTAGTTCACCACGTCCTACTCCTTAGTCTGTCTTAATCTGGAAGCTCAGCTGAAACCTGTCCACGATGGGTGACCCTGCTGGTATCTGAGATACCAGTGGCATAGCTTTCAGCCTCATCACAACACACAAGCCTCCACAGTGTGGCAAACTGACAGACGTGTGGGGGAATGGAGGCTTAGAACAAACTTTTTAAAATAAATAATCTGAAATTTCTTGCATACGTGAGTTTATGAGATCTAACATCTGCTACACAAATGTTACGGTATCTTAGATCTTGAAAACTTAAGAAAGCAAAACTGGTTTGGGCTATTTACTGGATTTTCACATCATTTCTCAAAGGCAAGGAAATGTGCCATGACTCTTTTGTGTAAAAAGGCCTCTCAGGTTTGTTACTGACTAGAATCTCTAACCTGGAGGTTCTAGAATTGAATTGATTTCTCCAGAGTAATTTACCACCCAAAACATCTCATGTTGGCAACCAGAAGATAAGATTAACAATGCCATCTGCTTTTCTTCATGTTCTCTTTTCAGCCTGGTGCTGAAGGCTCACTAAGTTGCTGTGACCAAAAAGGAAAAAATAAATGAGAAGTACAGTAGAAAGAGTAAAAGGAGTGAATAAGTCTCCAGGGTAACTGTGAAATATAACATCAGGTACCTGAATGTAATGCCAAATAAATTAAAAGGTTTAGAAAGGGATACTGATATATTCAAGTGGGAGGAAGATCTCCAGTGTGTGCTCACGCTGTTTGGGGAAATGTGCAGGCAATTGGACTGGTGAGAAATATCCCACATATGTCCTGACACCAAATGCTAATGTGGATAAAATATATTAGCAGAGGGAAAAGAAGCTGAAAGTGTTAAGGAAAGAGTTTGAATTTTATGCCTGATTTCCCAAGTTAAAAAAAAAGATGAGTCCACAATTACTAGACCTGAAAAACATGTGAAAGAATATTCTTTCTGAGACAGGAAGGATAATCAAATGTGAAGATTTCAGAAGGGAATAAATTAATTAAGTTAGTAATGATTGCCACCCACTCATTATGAAATTTTCTAAGGACAAAGAATTATAGCAGAATTATTGAAGACAGATCAAACCTACAGTGACTTGCCTCAGTGCCCAGACCTATAGACTTCATTCCCTACACACACATATTCCCAGGGCAAAAGAAGGGACAGATAGAGAGGCAAGGCAGGGAATCACTCAGATTCCTCTGGAAGACTCTGAATCTTAGTCAAAAAGTATTTTCTTCTCTGTTAAAGTATCAGTGCATTAGTGAAACATTCCTGTCTTCACATTTTTCCATGCGTTCCCTCACTCTGTACACTCTGAGTTGTGTTGACATCCTCAGAACTTTTGTAAGCCTCTATACAGCATCTGTGAAATTTGGGTAAGCCTTTCTCTGGGGGTTCTTTCTTTCCCAGCAGGGAGAGATTGAGGCCAGAGTCATGTCTTGTCCTGCTCTGCACCCCAAGTATCATTTATTCATAAAATATTTATGGATCATCCACTAAATGGCAGACCCTATGCTATGAACTACAGATAGAATCATGAACAAGACTCAAAAGATCTCTGGCCTTCGGTAGATAACACTGCATTATTTCAGAAAACAGTTATCTCAATGATGAAAGAAAAAGACACACTAATAGAGAATAGCACAGGAGGAACTTCTTTAGGTAGGGTATTAAGGCAAGTCCCTCTGAGGGGATAACTAAGCTGAGATTTGAAGGAAAAGAAACAGGCAGCTATGTAAGAAGTGGGAGGAGTATCAGCAAAAGTTGGAGCATTTGTCAAATCTCTGAATCTGGTAAGACCCAGTGTATTTGTGTATTTAAAGGCTAGTGAGCTTGAATGTTGAGTGAGTAGAACATGCATGCACAAGATGAGGTGAGGAGGTAGATAATTTCAGAAAACATGGTAAGTAGTTTGGCTTTTTCTCTAAATACAATGGAAGAACACTGCAGTGTTATAAGCAAGAAATTAGCATTATTTAATTTGGATTTTAAGAAGAGCATTTCTATAAGAGATGGATTTAGAAGATTATTTAAGTAAGCCCAGTAAGAAATCAAGATGAAGGCAACAGGGATGAATAGAAGAAAGTAGATCCAAAATACATGTTAGCCATTAAATTGCAAACTGCACTAAAGTCCTGCACGTAAGCATTGGCAGAATAAGGAAGGCAGGGTGACTCTTGGGCTTGAGAAACTCTTCAGAATGCAGAGATGGGAAGAAGTGGAGGGACAGGTGGATAGTGTGGTGTGAATGGGGTGGAAGGAAGTCAAAAGGTCCATCACGGTGATTTGCCAAGAGTGTGATATAGCCAAGAGCAGGTGTCAAGTGAACAGTCGCATAGGCTAGTGTGGAAACCAGAAGAGATTTGGGCTAAGTAAGACATTTTAGGATGCCAGCATAAAGTCAATTGAATCCATAGGAATTATCCAGGAATATGAAAATAATTCAATAACTCTCAGAGTGTTTGGTGTACATTTGTTGAATGAGGATAAGAATTCTGATTTCATTGCCACTGCCTCTGAGTCGGTCTCTAGATCCCTTCTTCTGCACCCTGCCTTCTGTAGCCACCCCTCCCCTACTTTTTCCACATTAGTTGCCTACTTCTTTTTCCACATAATGTCTACTACTCAACTTTCCAGTTATTCCATCCATTCTGTACAACTCTCTCATACCATGTCTTAAGGAGACCCTGCAGAAAAAGTACACTTATCCTATCCTTCACATTTTGATATATCTTGTTGGCAGTGGATTTTTTATTCTGATAAGAAGAGAAAAAAATATATGTCCAGATGGTTTTCCCAAATTAAGGGAGATGGTGAGATCCATTAGTAAATATGCATAAGAATATATAAAGAATCTAGAATAGCTAGGGAACTGGTGTTTGGATATTTAGGGGAAAAGAATCATCATAGGTCAATGTTGTTGTTGTTAGGTGCCATCAAGTTGGTATCTGACTCATAGTGACCCTCATAGGGTTTTCAATGGCTGACTGTTTCGGGATTACCTTGGGAGTGGATTGCCAGGCCCTTCTCCCATTTTTGCGGTGTTGGGAATTGAACTCTGGACCTCAGAGACTGCAGCGCAGCGCTCTACCAACTGAGCTAAATCCCAGCCCTTATAGTTCAATAGGATATTTAAATATACCTCAAAAAACTCTGTACATTTTCCATTTTGAGTAAATTGCTTTGTGTATTCTTAAATAACTATATGATTCTAAGCTGTTGGGTTTTTTTAAAAATAAGGATTCTGAGGTTTTTCTTCTTTCCTTTATTTTTATTTTTTATTTTTGTATTTTTATTTTTGATGATGGTTGGGACTGAATCCAGGGCCTCATGCATGCTAAGCAAGCCCTCTACCCCTGAGTCACATCCCAGCCCCTTTTCTATTTCTTATTTTGAGACAGCATCTCATTAAATTGCAGAAGCGGCCTCTGGCCTTGAACTCATGGTCCTCCTCTCTTACCTTCCAGAGTTGCTGGGATTTTAAATGTGCACCATGGTGTCCAGCTTGGCTGTTGAGATTTTTATAGGTTGTCCTTCACTTTCCAATCAAAACATTATTTGTTTAAGGAAGAATATATATTTCTTGTTTAAAACTTCACTGTAAGTGATCTGACTTTTTGAACATTGACTTTACCTCATTTCCCTAAAATCATGATCTTTTAAAGGCAATTGAGAGTACAATTAACCTTAAGCAAAGGATGTCATCATTTTCTGATTGATTATCTTAGCTTTCAAGAACCAGTCATCCAGAACCAGCGTTTCTAATAAAATATTTTTTCAGAAATGGGATCTGGTCTATATTTTCTTGGCTCTCTAGATACAAAACAGACTTTGTGGGATGCATGCCTAATGAGTCATCTTTGTTTTTCATGAAAAACATGATTTTCCAGTACTGTAGCATTTTGCTCTTAACTGATTCATTTGCATAAAATGAATACATTACAACTTGGATGTTGTAATTTAGTTAGTTTAATTATGAATGTCACACCAATGCCTTGGTGATTTCATGAAACTAGAATTTGCTTAAGTTTTTCAGGGATTTTACCTCTGACATTATGCCTTTGTAGAAGGAAGCTTTCTTAACTGTATCTTATTATATTAATATTCTCTGAGTCTTGGAATGGGTCCATGTTTACCACAAATACAATAAAAAAAGGTACAAGGTCTCACTTCAGCAGCAAATCTGCCATGGAAGAATATAGAGCAGCACACAAAGGAACAATGTGAACTAATTAAATATAATATTGTGTTATTCTTCCTACTGAATATGACTTGATCTTATTCATTGCTTTTCATTTAAGCAAGCTTCCAATTAGTAGTTACCAATTCCCATCTTCAGTGTTTTATTCCATGTGTGTTCATAGGGTAAGTTGTTAATATCAGCATGCTTAGAATACCTCCCCAAGATTCCACTTACTTCTGTGCCTAGCTCATTCCCTTCTTCATTCAGTTAACATTTGTTGATTGTATATTATGTCATACTGGGGCTGGGATTTAGCTCAGTTGGTAGAGCGCTGCGCTGCAGTCTCTGGAGTTCAATTCCCAGCACCTCAAAAATGGGGGAAGGACCTGGCAATCCACTCCCAAGGCAATCCCGAAATAGCCATTGAAAACCCTATGAGGGTCGCTACGAGTTGAATACCGACTGGACGGCACCTAACAACAACAACAACAATATTATGTCATAGGCAGTGTCCTAGAGACAGAGGATATAGCAAAGAATAAGGTAAACAAGGTGCTGCTCCCATGCCTCATATTCTACTGCAGCAGACAGAAAAATAAATGGAATAAACTAATTAAATAATAACTACTTTTATAAATGTTATGTACAGGAAGTAAGTAAGCTACCATAATAGAGAGATAATGGTGACCAGTATTATCGTATTTCCTTCAGTTGACTAAACTTTAGATAGGGTTCTTTCTGATTATTAGTCTTCTGCTTTATGATTTTCTTTTTATTTTTTTCCATATTATTTTCTTACTGATTTTAGAGAACTTGCTATTGTAAACACTTTCTCTGTCCCATTGACCTTACTCTAGCTTCTTGCTAGTTTTCCTACCAGGAATGTCTTTTGTAAGGACTTGGGCCTTCCTTTTGAATGTTACCATCAAGAACAACAGGGTTTCTTTCTCCCAGTCTCTGTGAAAAGGGAAAACTTTGCCAATTAGGAAACACAGATGGCCTAATCACATTGACAACCTCCCCTCCACTGACCTCCAGTACTCTCCTACCAGCTCCTTCCAGTACTAAGGCATTCTCTGCTTTTGGTTTCAGTAGTATGAAACTTAATCTTCTTCCCTCTTGCATAATTCTTGTGTAAGTCTTTCTTGTCTATTTAGTTTGTCCAGTGCAATTTTTCTTTCACAATGGAGAAAGAGAAACTCCACAACCGTTAGGAAGAGAGAAGCAAAGCCATCCTTGAAGAACTAGCATTTCAGCTCTGAGCTAAATAATGAGGAGGTCATGAGAGAACAGTGAGAACCAGAGGCCTGGAGCTGGACAAAGCATGTCACATGCAAAGACAACCAGAGGAACGGTGACGTGGGAGTTAGAACAGAGAATGGGACTGCTGGGTAAACAAAAGCCAGGTCACGTTGTACCTTGTAGGCCTAGGTTAAAAGTTTAGATTTTGCCGGGCGCAATGGCGCACGCTTGTAATCCCAGCAGCTCGGGAGGCTGAGGCAGGAGGATCTCAAGTTTGAGACCAGAGGCAGTCTGTGTAATTTAGCGAGACCCTATCTAAAAAAAAAAAGGGCTGGAGTGTAGCTCAGTGGTCCAGCACTTACAGAGCATGCAGGTGCAAGGCCCTGGGAAAGTTTAGATTTTACTGCAAATATAACTGCAAACTATTGAAAACTTTTAAACAAAGGAAAAGTATGACCTGGTTTGGGTTAAAAAAAACAAAAAACAAAACAAAACAAAAAGACACCTAATCTGCTTTATGGAGTAGACGGAGTTAAGTAGTGTTTCACAGATATGAAACCATCCTTTCAGTATTCACTGTGAAATGTAAACCTTTTCAAAGACTCTAAGGATAGATTTGGTGACTGGGAGTTTACAGAATTAGAAATGAATGCAGGATTGGAAATTTTCCCTAAGGAAAATGTACTTTACATGTACATGGTCTCCCCAATAAAAGTGTAGAGAATAGCTAATAAAACTAAAAGTTTCTTTGACTATATAAACCAAATGTAGTGATAAACTACTCCAGTTACCTTCATGAGAACTAAATGTGTTAATTCAACTACTTTGTAGTTTTGATAGGTTTTGTCAGAATATTTATGGGCCTGACTGATTAATGTGATTGTGTTTTGCCTGAGCTTCAGAACCACTTCTCTGCTTCTACTTCCCCCACTACCCTACCACTAATCTAACCAATGAACAATAAAGGAGCAAGCACTGCTAACACAGCAGATCATATGAAATTATTCATGAATTCAGGAACTGTAGACAGTCTACCAGTTAAAATTACAACAGGCTGAATCAAACCTACAGATTGCCTAACGCTGAGTTTCAGAGTCTCATTCAAACTTACTTATGAAGGGCAAAAATTTTCCTTTGTGACTTTGACTCTGAAATTTATACCTGAATTTGACCATCCTAATTTCTCTAATTGGGACAATTAGCCACAATTGCATATAGTAAGCATACAGTGAATATTGGCTGATTAAATGAATGAGCAAAATAAATATGATTCTCCAGATGTTGTGAAAAACATCCATCCTTTATCATTAGAAATTTTTGGCCAACATCAACTGTGGTTAACTATTTGCAAAAATAACCCACTCCCAAAGTAGTTTTATTAAATAGATATTGCCTACCTTTGGTCCAACAAAATTTTTCTATAAAGGGCCATGTATTTAGACTTTGCAGACTTTATGGTCTCAATTGCAATTATACTCAACCTTGACATAAATGGTTGTATTAAATGGTTTCCAGTAAAAGATTAATGTGGACACTGAAATTTGAATTTCATACAACTTTCACATGCTGTGAACTATTCTTCTTTTGATTTCTTTCCTAACCACCTATGCTCAGCTCACATGTTTGTCAATGTTGGCACCAGTCAGAATAGGTATGCACCACAGTGTGCTGACCTCCAGTCTGAGTGTCAAATATGGGAGAGGCCAGGATAAGAAAGATAATTTTGTAAAGAGGTTGATGATGAGACTAAGGTGTGTATCAAATCCAATTTACCTAAGGATTATAATACAGAAGACCAGTCTGAAGTAATTTTGATTTTTTTTTTTTTTTTTTTGCACATATGAGGTATGGCATTCTTGATAACTAACAACAAGAATTTAGAGAATTACCATTTCAATGATTTGAGGGCCTGTTAAGGGAAAAGCACCTTTACAAAAGAAATCTTTTTTTTTTTTTTTTAAAGAATGACACAGAATGAAGAAAAAGCAAGTCTCCGGGCAGTTCTCCTTACGAATGAAACATCTCATAATCCATTCAACTCCTTTGACTCTAGCATCATGCTCATTAGGAAACTTTCTAATTTCCAATTCCTTTTCCCAGATAACTTGATATTGCAAAAGTGTAGACCTGAGTAGCAGATATAATTATTTCTACTATTGGAAATGCATTTCCCCACTACAAATTAATAAACTGGTAAGCTTGGATAGTTTCAATCAATCCCCTAGAGTCTAATATATAAAAATAAATTCCCAAACGTGGAAAATGAGAACCAAATCCCAGCTCCTTGCTTAGCCCACCAAGGCAGCAACTTCTCTTGAGGCACTATCTATATAGCAGGCTCATGACTCATTGCCACGTTCTCAGTCAAGCATGGTGCTTGTGTCCTGAAAAACTTTCTCTTAAACACTTTTGAATTTATATTTATTTTTCATTTTATCTGTGAGTATTTTACTATGTATTTCTACAAGGGTTCTTTTAATGCATAATATCAATTCTATACTTAAAATAAATTAATGTTAATTCCATAACATCAACAAATATAGTGTTCAATTCTCACTGTCTCATATATGTTTTAAAACTAAACTTTATTCTGTCGTACATTAATGTGTGCTTTTCTTTTCATTATTGTATTTCTGCAAATATTTATAAAGAAGCAAATGATTATTCTCTGTGACAGAAAATAGTTTTATGTATCCAACTTAAAACTTCTTTACACATCTGGAACAGCCTCCCTCTGTAGGAGGCAGGGAATCAAGAAATTGGTTGGGTTTGGGGCTTTTCTCTGTTGTCTAACATATGAGACAGGGAAGCCACAGAACCTGTCTGGCAAATATTTCTTGGAGATTCAGTAAGTAGATGTTCCTTAAAGCCTTTTTCCACAAAATTCTTGGGTTCTGTACTTTTATAAAGGCACCTTGTCTGTCACTTTCATAATTATTCAGACAGGTGATATCTTTCTCAAGTCTAGCATTAGTTCACTGAAAAATGCAAAATTGTGCCATCAATCTTTTAATAGAAATAATATCATTCAATAATTTAGGTAATTCCTATAGACTTTGTATCTTTTCTAATTTACTAGAAAATGATTTACTACCTCTTTGTTTAGACAGCATAGAACGTCCTATGCTAACCAAAATATCTAGTGTTAATGCCTAAAACTAATCAAACCTTTTCTTTAAAACTATAGAATATTTCAACTTAAGGGGAGAAAATCAGAATTGAACAATATCTGTATTTAAGGCCTTCTCTTTCTTCCAACTTTGGTAGGTTAAATAAATAGCAGCCAATAGTGTAAAATGAGAATGACCTATGATACACTATCATATACAAGTAACTAACTGTGCTTGCTGAATATGTACCTAATGTAGAAACTTCAAACTGAACTTTCTTTCTTGTAGTTTAATATTCTTTATCACCTTCTGCTTAGTAGGTAAAGAAATTTCTCTTGTAAATGGAAAGGTCAATTGTAACCTAAAGGGTTCAAGAAATCAATGTTGCAGTGATAATTAAAGGTTACAATTTAGAGAAAGGCTTACAATATAACAAGTTAAAATCCAATAAAGAAGGCAGGAGAAGTGGTCTGGATAATCAAAACTAACATTTATAAATGTAACAAATAAAAGAACTCTTTCTAAACAGCTTCTTAAAACATTAAAAATTTTTATTACAATTTAACATTAGGTAGGAAGTCTTAATGCCTGTTCCAATCACTAGTTGTATTACACATTTATTTATAAGTAATCTCAGTCCATGCCTATCTTTGTATTTCATATAGAATTAAGTAAGTAGTCATCTGATTTTATCCCCAATAAAAGTTTTGTGTGTATTTTTTTCTTTTTTTCCATAACCCTTAAATTTAGAAGATTAGTACTATAGAAAATTGACTAAAAATTAATCTCTTCAATTTAGTATAACACAAGTAAGACTAAAGAAACATTCTAAAAATATTTGTACATATTTGTGGGAAGAAATTCATGACCCTTCTGAAGTTGGGCTGAATGGTGGTAGACAGGTCATACTGTCCATTAATCTAGAAGGAGTCATAATCTTCAATATCTTCTACAACTACAACCAGGCCAATACACATGATAAAAAATGTAGTAACTGGAGACAATTTAGGATTAGAGTGACAGGGCCAAATGGAGTTCATCAACAAATAAACAGCAACCCTATAATTCCAGAATCATTATGGTGACAAGGCAAGAAGAAAGAGTTGTTTTTATCTAATAGCTCAGTTTACAAGCAAATGAAATATTAACGGAATGATGAAGTTAAAAAATACCCCTGGATTGTCTTTAAGCCTCTCAATAGATGTCATATATGCACATTTTCTGTCTCTATCTGTATTTTATATCACATGATTCCAACTCTCATCACTCCAACTGACCAGAGTTGACCATACAGGGATAAAAACCTAATTTAGCTCATCCAACACATTTTACGGGAAGTGGGGGCAATGCTAGGGATTTAATCAAGGGCCTCAATGCTAGGCAAATGTTCTACCTCCCCAGCCCGAGAAATCCAATCCAAAGGAAACCTTTCTAAGGTTGATGGTGATTTCTATCTTAAGATCTACATCCTGGTATGAAAAATAATCCTGTTCTTCTCTTAGGAAACTGAAATTTAAAAACTGGGGTACTTAAGGCAGTAAGAGGATAAGCCAAAAGAATGTGTCCAGTAGATTCTGTGCTGAGTGAGCTGTGGCAATCCAAAACCATATGGCATGCAGAGTATTTGAATTCCTTTTGGCGCTAGTCACTGGAGTTGCTCCTGGTCTTGGAGGTTTTACCTAAGCAGCTAGAGTGAGTCATGTTCCTAGTAGCTACAAGAAACTGAGAAATATGAAGCCAACAAAACTGTTCCTTTCAAGACCACCATTTTGTCTAGATCAAAAATATCCAATGGTTAATCTATCTTTGTTTTGCTTAACTTATGAGCATTTAACAAGGTTCTCTATTCCTTCCTCATGAAAACATTTTTTTCTTGTTTGCATCTGAAAATCTTCTTATCTTATTCAAAACTAAACTTTTAAGTGTCTATATAAAATGTAAATAGCACTCTTCCCCATTTGGTAAACAGTTACTTCATTCTTTAAGTTGTTCACACCACAGCAGAATTCCTGACTTCTCTTTTCATCTTATACCTCCGTATTCACTTCATCAGCAAATTTTGGCTTGATCTTCAAAATGTATCCAGAATTTGACTGTTGTGGTTGTTAGGTACCATTGAGTCAAGTCCAACTTACAGCCACTCTATGTACAACAGAATGAAACCCTTTCCAACACTGTGCCATGCACATGATCTTTTATTTGTTTAAGTCATTTGTTCCAGACACTGTGTCAATCCACCTAGTCGAGGATCTTCTTTTTCTTTGTTAACTTGCCACTACCCCAGACATCATGTCCTTCTACAGGGATTGGTCTTGCCTGACAACATGTCCAAACCATATAAGACGCAATCTATCCATCCTTGCTTTCAAGGAGCACTCTAGTTACACTTCCTGTAGGACAGATCTGTTGGTTCTTTTGGCAGTCCATGGTATATTCAACATTCATCTCCAGCACTATAATTCAAAAGCATCAAATCTTTTCCTGTCTCTCTTATTCACTGTCCAGCTTTCACAAACACATGATGCAACTGAAAATACCATGGCCTCAGTCAGGCACAACTTCACTACCTCTCATTATATACAAATTATCACTTTGCTCCCAGTAATCATCATCTCAATGCATTGCTTCTGAACTGCTTTCTTTCAATCATCGCCCTCTACAACACAGCAGACACAACTGTCCTTTTAAAAATTTATTCCTATATCTTCTCTATTTATAAACTTCCAAATGGACACCAATCTTAGTCAAGGTAAAAGCTAAAATCCTTACAGATACCTTCAAAGCTCTACCACTCTCTGGACCTTTCATTATTATAACACAAGTAAGACTAAAGAAATATTCTAAAAATATTTGTACATATTTGTGGGAAGAAATTCATGTGTTATACTAAATTCATATTAATATTATTTCTCATCTTCCAGACTCACTCTACTTCAGCTATATTGCCTATATACCTTTTCTTGAGTATACCACTTATCCTCACACCACAAAACCTTTGCATATGCATTTGTAGTTCCTTCTGTATGAAATGCTTTCCTTCTATCTACATGGCTCCCTCTGTCACTTACTCAAGCATTTGTTTCATATCACCTTATGAATGATGTCCTCCCAATCTATACAACTTAAAATTGTATACCCTACCAATCCTACGTTCCTCATACTTACATGCAGTATTTTTTATCCTTAGCACTAATTTTTGTTTATCTGTCTCCCCTTCTCACTATAATGTGAGCCCTAGAAGACACAAAATTTTCTCTCTTGCTTAAGCTATAATTTTGTACCTAGAAAGATGCCAGACACATAGTAAGCACTCTATAAGAAATTTGTTGAATGAGCTGGGCACTGTGGTGAATGCCTGTAATCACAGCTATTTAGGAGGCAAAGGCAAGAGTATCACAAGTTCAAGGCCATAGGCAGCCTGCACAACTTAGACTTTGTCTCCAAGTAAAAAATGAAAATGGGCTAGTAGCTCAGTGGTAGAGCACTTGCCAGCATGTGCAAGGCCCTGAATTTAATCCCCAATACTGAAAAAAATTAATAGATAAGCAAATAAAACAAAAATAAAATAATGGTTGAATGATTTAATGAATAAGTCTTTGGAAGTCATAGGCTTATTTAGAGCTTTAAGGAATCTTATTTCAATATTTCATAACATTTTTTCCTTTGAAATAGTTTTGCTAGTCCTTAGATTGGCTGCAGGTCGCTAAAACATAAAATATTCAAATGCTATTCTAACTGCCAATCAGCATGCTCTACTCCTAAGGATTTGGGCTAAGTAACACTGGATAGCCCCCAAGTGTCTGTCAGATTGTCATGGTGTGGTGCCTTGTGTGTTGCTGTGATGCTAAAAGCTATGCCAACAGTATTTCAGATACCATCAGAGCCACACATGGTGGACAGGATTCAGCTGAACTGCTAGACCAAGACAGACTAGGTAAAAGGGCCTGGCCACCCACTGCTGAGGCAATTAGCCATTGAAAACCCTATGGATAGCATAGAAGCACTGTCAAAGATTGTGCTGGAAAATGAGCCTCCCATGTTGGAGGGCATTCAAGAAACAACCGGGAAAGAATTGCTTTCTCAAAGTAGAGTCAACCTTAATGAAAGGAATAGAGGAAAGCCCCTGGGACCTCCTTTTGCTGATGTGGCACAACTCAAAATGAGAAGAAATAAAATGACTATAGCACTAGACTCAAACATAAAAAGATTATGTGCATGGCACAGTGTTGGGTAGTGTTTTGTTCTGTTGCACACAGTGTTATTATGAGTCAGATCCAACTCAACAACACCCAACAACACTGGATAGATCTTTGACTCTAACTCTCCACTTTGGCATTGTGCAGCAATGAATTCATACAGCAGCCCTCAAACTGTCATTTATAGAAAATACTGCTTGTAAGCTTTGCCTTTGATGGGCACTGGGAACTGAGATTTTGGAAGAGTTCACAGGGTTTTCACCACACTAACTGATAAGAGTGGCTCTGTTGCATAACCTGATTATGGAAGCAGTATGAAGTATATTGAACAACTGCCTTCCTTCTGGTAGTCTGGAATGCCAGGCAAAGGCTGCCTATGTTAGCAACAACCCTGGAAGTGAGTTTCTAATAAACTTCCCTGATACCTCATTCCTGGGGTAATTAAGCAAATCCTATGTGACCCCAATGGGAAAGGAATATGGTGCCATATGCTTGGTTTCCTCTAGATTTTGTCCCAGGTACCTCTTCCCTTGGCAGTTTTTGCATCAGATTCTTTCACTGAAATAAATAGTAGCCATGTGTATGACTATATCCTTAGTCCCAGGAGTCCTCCTGGAAAATCATTTAGTCTGAGATCAGAGATCATCCGGGAATTGTGTCTGAGCACTCATTGAATTCTTGCTGAATACTTATTGTGTGCCAAATATTGTGCTTCAACCTTGATGAGCTGAACTCATCATAAATGAGCTTGTGTGCTTTACTTATTTATTTAACCCCTCTCCTTTAAGACAAAAGGTTTTTTTTTTTAACCCAAGTAGCTTGCCTCAGTTTCCTCCATGACACCTTCCTGAGAAGCATCCCCTTATCAGGAAGCACATCTGGGCATAGTCATGATAGACATGCGAAGAAAAAATCCTGTAGGAGAGGAGAATCCACAAGATCCAAGAGCATCAGTGTGAGCGTAACAAACAAATAAGATTTCCACAATGGTTTTTAGAATCTGTCATTAATACTAATCTTTAGATGTGACGTGTTCACTCTATAGTTTAGAGAAGAAAGCCTACCTATATCAAACATTTCCTACCAGAAGGAAAATAGTAAATGCAAAATACATGCCACTTCTACTATACATAACTCCCTAAACCTCCTTTACTATTTTCTTAACTTCAAAAGACTACCTTGACTTTGTACAAAATCCCGATTTGTCTACAACATTCATTTCTATTCAGGTCTAATCACTGCCTGCTCTTCAGAAAAAATATTTTCAAAAGACCAGTGAAAATAATCAATGAGATAGATGTACTTCTGTATGCAAACAGACTAAAGTGATTAGGATTCTTGGGCATAGAAATACAAAGGTTTAACAAACATATTAAGTGCTATGAATAATTCATTTGTCCAATTCCTAAATAGCGACCACATGAATTGAAATTAAGAGCTAAGTTTTAGAGGCAAAATAGCCAGTGCTGTTTTCTACAGTATAAACTTCTAAAGTTATCACAATAAGCAGTAAAGAATGAGATTTCCTCACAAAAATCTGTATTCGTTTTGTATTGCTGTGTAACAAATTATTACAAACTTGGCAGCTTCAAACAATACCATTTACTCTTCCCTGTCTTGTGAATCAGAAGGCCAGGAACAGTTTAGCTGGGCTTGCTGTGCAGGGACTCATAATCCAGGTATCAGCCAGACTGTGATTTATCTGGAAGCAATGGAGATGAGTCCACTTCCAAGTTCATTTGGTTTATTAGCAAAATCCAGTTTCTTACAGTAATGAGGCCAAGGTCCCGCATCTTCACACTGGCTATCATCTAGCAGTCACTATCAACTCCTAGAAACCACCCTCTATTCCTTGGCACAAAGCCACCTCCACCTTCAATGCCAGCAATGGATAATCACCTTTGTGCCAAATCCTTCTCACACATCCAATTTCTTTCCAGGGACAGCCCACTCCCTTTTAAAAGCTTATGTGATTATACCCACTAATCATAATATTCTTTTAAGGATAAGATTAGGACATTTGCACAATCTTCTCACCATAGCACCTACATTATTGTATAACTGAACAAGTGAGAGAAGATACATGTACACACAGTGCAGATAATCTTAGAAGTTATTGTCTAAGCTTTGAGATTAATGTAAAACAAGAATACATTTTTGCTAATCATAGCATAGCCCTTTGTGTTTGTATTAAATCAGAATTGGAGTTGGAGAAAGCGTAAGTCAGATCCACAACAGGGATAATTTTTTTATGTTCCAAAATTTCCTTCTAACTTAATAACTTTTCTACACATTTTTGTTATTTTCTGTATCAACTTTACCAATTGCATGCTCTTTTTCCTTTTTGTTTTCTTTTCTCCCCTGGTTCAACTAGTAATCAAACTTAATTGATAAAAATCTATACGCATAGCCCTCTACCAAAAAAAAGCATTGGGCAAATACAGTACTTGCCAAAATAGGTATGTGAAATATCTCGAAGAAGTTAGAAGTGTAGATTCTCAGTAAGGAAGAAATATCCAGAAATTAGAAGGAAAAGTAAATTTCCGTGAGGAGAATTCATGTATTCCTCTCAGTTTCAAAGAGGAGTGTTTGGTACTAGTATTTGAGAGAATTATGGAGTATTGTTAAGGAATCACTCAATTGTTGATTTTCTCAAATAGTGTTTTTACTAGCATTTAAAAATACAGTTTAATATTTCAGATAATTGGTTATGATATGTATATTTTTTCTTTCTATGTCTGTCAGACGGATTGTTCTCCTTTATTATAATGCCACATCAAGGGTAAATTAGGAATTCAATTCTTTAGTCTCTTCAAACTCATCACCTTTAAATATTTAGTGAAAATTAAAACATTTAGCATAGTTTGAAGCCCATTCTTTTGATTTACTTCAAATTGGTCACTCAAAAATTAACTTAAGTGGCTAATAATAGACCTATGGTCTACTATTTAACATCTACACCACCATATTAGATGTATAAAACTATCACCTATCATGGTACATTTTGACTTGAGTTCAATAGACCACAAATTATTTTATAAATTAATTTTTAAACATTGGCCCTGTATATGCATTATATACAGGTAAAGCCATAGTAAAGCCTAAAGCAAACTTTTGCTGCTGCCAAATTTTAAACTCTTGAAGATAGTCTCCTTTGATAGAATCTGGGACACAGAGTACCATTTTGTTCCACATCTTCCCTTTTAATTCAATGTCTACAGCACAAACTTCAAAAAGGGCACTTTATCCTAGAATAGGTCATGTTCTGCAAAGCAAGCAAAAATCAAGTTTGAGTGATTTTTATGCAGACGTGCATATTTGCAAAACCAGTGGTGTAGCTAACACAATTGTTTTAAAGATTAAGAGATGAGATTGGTGCTTCTAACCTAGCTTCTTAGAGCATTCATAGGGGAAGAATTTGGACTTCAGGATTAGATATTCCTTTCACCATGACAAGGACCAGTTTACTTAAAGTTTATACAATGCAGATAATATCTTTTATGTATTGATGTAAAATTAAATAGAATATGAAAAAATTTTATACCAACTTTTGGCTCAACATAACTGCTAAGTATATGGTAAATATTATTATGTTATCAATAAACAAACTGAAACACAAATTGCAATATTTTATGTGACAGCTAAGTTTAAATATATTACTGTGTGATGAACTGAATTTTACAAGCAAACCAGGTGACATTTTCTCTGACCTTGTGTTTTCACTACTAAGTGTACACAAAACTGCTAGTAATTTGTGTGTTGATAATTCACTTTGTTTGCTGTTAGGTGCTATCGAGTAGGGTCCAACTCAGAGTGACCCTATGTACAACAGAAGGAAACACTCCCAACACTGTACCATGCCTGGCACTATGTCAGTGCTTCTCTGCTATTCATGGAGTTTTCAATGGCAGGTTGTTTCAAGAGTAGGCTTCCAGGCCCTTCTCCCATTTTGTGGTGCTGGGGGTTATACCCAGGGCCTCAGAGCACACAGAACAAGTGCTGTTCCAACTGAGCTAAACATAGAGTCATATTACAAATGTTGTTAGGTACCCTGGAGTCAGAGTGACCCACATAGTTTTCGATTGCAGATTATTTCTGGAGTGGATGGCCACATCTTTCTCCCATTTTTTTGGTGCTGGGGATTGAACCCAGATCCTTAAAGAGTACAGATCAGCACTCTACCAACTGAGCTAACCATTAGCTTACCAGTTAAAACAATGTAGTTTTATTATCTTGCAATTCTGGAGGTCAGAAGCCTGACATGGGTGTCATTGGCCTGAAGTCAAGCTGTTAGTAGAGCTGAATCTTTCAGTTTTGGTTATGCTAATGGTAGGATTGTTTTCTTTCTATACACAAATATCAACCAAAATGTTTTATTTATTTGTTTGTTTATTTATTTCAATAAAAAATCTTTTGTTTGAGAGTAACTTACTTGAATTGTAATCATTATCTCCAAAAACTGTTATTTTTTCCCCAAAGTTACCCCCAAAAGGGATTACCAAATTTTACAACTTTCGTCTTAAACTCTTTCTCAGTTATAGATGAAGTTTACTTCATTTGTGCATTCTACGTGTTAAAAATGTAAATATAAACAAAATCAAGCTTATCAGAAATATGAAGGTACTCAGAACAAAACCTTATGTACAGCATTTGGAACAATTTGGAATATTCAACAAAGAAGGCATTAGATGAGTCAGGAAAGCAAGACTGGATAGAAACTAGTTTAAACGGATTCAGTATAATCTCAATACCTGTTTACTATGAGCCTGGTGTAAAAATAGTACAATGATTGAGACCTAACAATCCCCTTCTGGGGAAAATAAGCACATAAACAAAACATTTTAACCCAACATATTAAGAGCTGTTTTCAAGTCGTGTTCATGATATTTGCTTTCGAAGTTTATTTGTATCATGTCATAAACATGTGAAATTCATTAGCTCAGTGCCACTTTAATTGCATGGACTTTAATGCCAACAGGACCTAAGCTGGCTTGTTTTCCCTTTTCAAAGATCGGTTTGAACCTACTCCCTCCATTCATATCTCTAAAATGAAGGTAATAATGGAAATTAAGCTACAAGGTTGATTTGAAGATTAACTGAACTAGTTCACACAAAATTGCACAAGCAAATATCCTGAAACATGCAATTAATAAATGCTTGCTGTTGTTATGACTCTCAAATTGCTGGTTCCTGACTCCATCTTCTCTTACCTTTTCCTCCACAGATGATTCAGCCTTCATTTTTACACACAAAAAATGAGGCATCAGCTTGAAAGTCCCCCAATATTCTTCCACTAAAAATAACTTCTATCTATGTCCATTTTTCTTCTTTCCTTTCTGTCATAGTCAAAGAGTTGCTTCCTTTCCTCCTCCTATTGAAGGTTCATCTTCCTACCAGCTCTTTGGACTCCTCCACACACCCCAGTAACTGAATCATCTTTGATCCTTCCATCTCAGCAGATTCTTTCCCATCTGTAGTTGAATGTGCTCAAGTCCCACCCTTCTTAAAACAAAATCGTTCTTGAATTCATATTTCCCTCACTTACTGCCTTTCTCTCCTTCACTCATACACCAAATACTCAGAAGCATATTGTACATTACCTGTCTCCACTTCTTCACCTCCATTCTCTTCTCAATTCATCACATTCAGCCTCCTAACCTTGGCAGTTTCCATCAGAAATTGAGCCATTATCATGCTTATTAACAATTAGCTTGTCTAATGCCATGATTAGAATTTAATTTTTATTATACTTGGCTTGGCAATAGTTGACACAGTCAACTATTCTTTTCCTTATGTATATTTTAAAAACACCTATTTCTCCCTTAATTTTGTAATATAATTCTGTGTGGAGTTTCCTCCTACCTCATTTATAGGATCTTTTCCTATTTTTTTCAATCCCTTAAAAGGAGTTTGCTGGCCCTCCACTTTTCTTACTCAACATACTCTCCTGGAAAATGTCCACCTATTCCTGTATTTAGTTATTATCTATATACTGATATTGCTAAAACTACAGCTAATGTCAAAAAAAAAAAAACTTCCCATAAGCTGCAGACTTATATGTCCCATTATCTGTTGGTTATTAGATTTGAATACCCAATACATCTTCCCCCCCATGAATCTGTAAGCTTGTCACACTGTGGGGACTTTTGTGTTGCTGTGATGCTGAAAGCTATGCCACTGGCATATAAGATACCAGCAGGGCCAGGTTTCAGCTGAGCGTCTAGACCAAGAGAACCTAGGGAGAAGGACCCAGCAGCCCACTCCTGAAGCATATAGCCACTGAAAACCCTATGAATAGCAGAGAAGCACTGTCAAAGACAGGGCCAGAAAATGAGCCCCCCAGGCTGGAAGGAATTCAGTAAACAACTGGGGAAGAGTTGCCTTCTCAAAGTAGAGTCAACCTTAATTATGGGAATGGAGTAAAATCCTTGGGATCTCCTTTTGTTGATATGGCACGACTCAAAATGAGAAGAAACATAGTGGCTGCAACATTGAGCTCAAACATAAAAAGATTATGTGCATAGCACAGTGTTGGGTAGTGTTTCATTCTGTTATACATAGGATCATTATGAATTAGAGCAGACTCAAAGGCCCCCAACAATAATCACAACAACAAACAGCATACATTTTCAAAATTCATCTGTCCCAAACTGAATTCATTATTTTCCCTATCTTTTCCTTTTTTCCCCTAAGCTAGTGAATAAGATGACTATGTATCTCAAACTGGAAACCTGAGTATTATCTCCATATCTGTGGCTTGCCATCATAGTCTGCAAGAAGGGCAATCTCTCTAGGGGTGTAGCACATATTGCTGCCTTCCATTCTCACATACTCACAATTCACACTGTCCTATGGATTGTACTCTCAAATATCTTCTATGTTCCTTGTATCCCACTAACATTGCTTTAGTATTCATCCCCGTCATTCAAAAAAATGGGAGAAAGATGTAGCAGTCCACTCCAGAAAAAATCTGCAATCGAAAACTACATGGGACACTGTGACTCGAGGGTACCTAACAACATTTGTAATATGACTCTATGTTTAGCTCAGTTGGTACAGCACTTGTTCTGTGTGTCCTGAGGCCCTGGGTATAACCCCCAGCACCACAAAATGGGAGAAGGGCCTGGAAGCCTACTCTTGAAACAACCTGCTTACTTGGTAACCTTCTTCCTTCTTGTACTTGATTATTTTTTTCACCATTGATTTGAACTTTCTAAAAGGTAAATATGATTACATCCTCTTAATAGTATATGTCTTTAGTGGTTTGCTATTCTGATAAATATCTAGTCTGAAATCCATCAAGACCTATGCCTCTTTGCTTCTTCATCCCCCCATTCATATATTTAGCCATGATCAACTATTATCAGCTCATTACACTTTCTTTTCTCTGGACTCTTAAATATTCCAATCCTTTTGCAATACTTTCAAAAAGATGGAAGGATGTTCCCTGTCTCCTCTCAGACTCTGTGAGGGCAGGAAATGTGTCTGTCCTTTGCAATATTGTGTCTCCAGAGCTTACAATAGCCCCTGTAATTTAATACATGTTCAGCATATATAGAAGTGAATTCATAAATATGGATGTAAAAATTGAAAAATGCAAATTTACATTATGACAAATATATGCTAGTTAATATAAGAGAAATGGAGTTTCTTAGACAAATCAGTTAATCAAAATTGGCAGAAATAACTGAATTAATAAATAAATCAATAACTACAATGTAATGCATTCAATATTGTGATGCAACTTTTCCTGAACACCAGAGGATTACTGGAGGATAGTGAAAGCCTGAAGGGACCTTTTCTTCCTATGAATGAACTCTTCTTAGTTGAAAAAGTTTATCTTTATTTTAGGCATTTTAAAAAATGAAATGTGTTCTTATGAATGAATATATTTTAATTATTTAAAAATCTGACTTTAAAGTTTTCCTTTAATTACAAATTATGCATATTTTTATAATTGAAAATTTCCAAAAGGTAATTAAAAAACTGTAAGGGGCCCTGTGCAGTCATGAAAATTATGATATGCACAGTAGGCACTTTACTGCAAAAAAATTATGCTTACTATATCTTAAAACTCGTTCCCAGAAACATAGAAAACTATAAACGAAGTCTGAGTTCTATGTTCTTAATGAAGAGAATATTAAAAAAAATTGTTCAAAGTAGTAGAGATAAAAGTTGAGGAATCACTATTCCTTGTAGCGATCATAGTTGTACTATTTCTTTCTAATATTTATATTATTAACTCAGATATTTTCACAAAGAAAGCAATTAGGTAACAGGAATGAGGCCTGAAGGCAACAGACTAATGTGCTTTAAGTTACCTAACGGATGATGTTTTATATAAATTTAGCAGCAACTATTCTAATTTATACTATATGGTTTGAAAAGAGCATTTGCCTTTTTTCTGTATATCATACTTTGGGTAATTATTTATTCACGTTAAAATGTTCGAAGTTTAACACAAGTTAACTAATTTGCAAAGATAATAAACAAATTGGAGACCTAAGGAAAATGAGGTTTTCAGGGAGAAAGTCTCTTCTCATTCCCAATAAAATATGGTAGATCACCCCACTGTTAGCATACAAAATTAATGCATTGACTTACTTCTTCAGCACAGTATGTTTTGTGTGTGAACAAATGACTTGGATATTTTCTTTGTAAAGAATCAAAAAAAATGCTTTTAGTAACTTCACAGATATATATATATATATATATATATATATATATATATATATATATAATCATTTACAAACATGGAAAGAAATTGCCCTAGTCCTGATTTTCTGTTCAATGGAAACAACTGAATTTTGCTTTCAGAAAAGCAGTATCTTTGGGGGAAGTTTGATATGGGTTTGAATTACTAGCTTCTCACTGAATCCGCAGATATAAATCTCCAGCTTGCCCTAGCAGAGGACAGGCCTAGAAGTCTCCTATAAAGGTATGCTTTATTTACTTTCTCTTGCTGATGATGCACAGAGAGAAAAGAGAATTTGAATATTGCCAAGGAAGGTCCTTTAGTGGACAGATTCAGTAATCAAAGGAAAATGAATGAATCAGAGAACCAGCCATACGGTTAGAGAATTCCCAAAAAGCATCATGGGAAAACTTCTTTACTGTAACTGCTAAGTGAGTTTAGGTCAGGTTAAATACAATCTATTTTCCTCTGAGACACACAGGTAAGTTCCTACTGGGAATAGTAGATAGTAGGAGTAACAGCAGACGCTGAGGTTGTTGAGAAAGATAAAGTAGGCATACTAAACTCTCAACAAAGAAACTATGTGGCAAATTTGTCCAATGCACAGAGAGGATTGGTAGATTTCCCATAGAAACTGACACAGATTGATCTCTCATGATTTGTGAGGGCAGGGACAGGATGGTGATGAGAAGCAGTCAACCATACTATGGCAAGGAACAAAGGAGTTAAAAAGTAGAGGCAAAGAGTATAAATTGTCCATTAAGATGGTAGTCAGCAAAGAGTTGCCTGATAGCTAGAGGTACTGACAAAGTTAAGAGCATGTGTCTGAAGATTTCTAAAAAGTCTTAAGCAGCTGTTAAGTTAGAAAGAAGGGGTGGAGAGAATAAGTAGAAGCAAAATTTAAAGTATAAGAAAATGATAGGCAAGTCTTAGGAGTGTAGAAATTGGTAACAAGAATCCAGGAGGTGAGGTCAAGGCAGAATACAAATCAGAAAATGGGAAAAACCGATGCCATCTGACACAGAAGAAATAAAAAATGAAATACACTTCTAGAGTCAGCCTCTTATTTTATAGAATTATTCAACAGTGATAAAGAATGCCTATAATGTTTAATTGATTTGACTCTTTCATTTGCACATTTATTAAATAAATTCTATTTGAGACATACTGTATGTTATTTCACCTGCAGCCATACCACAGTGCTGTCTGATCCCATCAGATCTCGGAAGCTAAGTAGGGTCTGGTCTGGTTAGTACTTGGATGGGAGACTGCCTGGGAACACCAGGTACTGTACATTGGGAGAAGGACCCGGGAACCCACTCCCAAAAACAACCAGCCTAGAATAAGTGCAACTAGATTGCTCCTTAGAAGCAAGGATGACTAGACTGCATCTTACATATTTTTGGAAATGTAGTCAGGAGGGACCAATCCCTGGAGACAGACATCATGTTTGGGAGAGTAGCAGGTCAATGAAAAAAGGAAAATCTTCTACCAGATGGATTGACACAGTGTCTGCAACAATGGGCTTAAATATAAATAAGATCCTGTGCCTGGCACAGAATCAGGGACTGTTTTGTTCTGCTGTATATAGAGTAATTATGAGTCAGCCCTGACTCAACGGTACCTACCAACAACAACATGTTATTTTGTCTGCAGTCATAGCACTCTAGCATCCGATCTCACCTGATCTCAGAAGCTAAGCAGGATCGGCCTGGTTAGTCCTTAAATAGGAGACTACTTGGGAATATCACGTACTGCAGGCTTGGGAGAAGGACCTGGCAATCCATACTTGAAACACTCTGCCATTGAAAACACTATGAATAGCAGAGAAACAATGACAGTAATTCTGGGCATGACACAGTGTTGGAGAGTGTTTCCTTCAGTAATCAAAGAAAAATGAATGAATCAGAGAACCAGCCATAAGGTTAGAGAATTCCCAAAGAGCATCTGTTATACATAGGTTTGCTTTGAGTCAGACCCAACTCGACAATACCTAACACCAAACAACATGTTATTTTAGTGCTGGGGTTTACCTCATTGGTAGAGTGCTGCCTCCCACTTTCTGAGGACTTGGGTTCCATCCTCAGCACTGCAAAAATGGAAGAAGGATGTGGCAGTCCACTCCTAGAACATCCTGAAACAATCAGCCATTGAAAACTCTCTGAGGTTCAAGATGAGAGGCAGTAAGCCTAAGCCTAAAAAAAAAAAAAAAAGTGAATAAAATGGGCTGTGGGTATAGCTCAGTGGTCCAGCACTTGCAAACCATGCAAACACAGGTCCCTGGGCTCAACCCCCAGTACCACAAAAACAAAAAACAAAACAAAACAAAAAAACCCTTTGAGGGTCTCTATGACTCTACCATGACTCAACAGCACCTAACAACAACAACAACAACAACATATGTTATTTCGGTTTAAAGAGTGAAAATATTAACAGACTCAGAATTTGATGGATTGGGTTTTAGCTCAGTTGGTAGAGTGTGGCACAGCCCTCGGAGGTCCTGGGTTCAATCTCCAGCACAGCAAAAATGGGACAAGGACCTGGCAGCCCACTCCTGATATAATCCTGAAATAATCTACCATTGAAAATCCTATACATAAATTTATATATAAAATATGTACAGTCAAACTTAGCGTGTTGTTGTTGTTAGGCGCTGTCGAGTTGAGTCAGACTCATAGTGACCCTATATGCAGCAGATCAAAACACTTCCCGATTCTGTGCCAGGCACACGATCTTATTTATGTTCAAGCCCATTGTTGCAGACATTGTGTCAATCCATCTGGTTCCTTTTTTGTTGTTGACCTACCACTCTCCCAAACATGATGTCTTTCCCCAGGGACTGGTCTTTCCTGATTACATGTCCGAAATATGTAAGACGTAGTCTAGCCATCCTTGCTTCCAAGGAGCACTCTGGTTACACTTCTAGGACAGATCTGTTAGTTCTTTTGGCAGTCCATGGTATATTCAACAGATGTCTCCAGCACCACAATTCAAAAGCATCAATTTTTTTCCTGTCTCCCTTGTTCAATGTCCCACTTTCACAATCATATGATGTGACTGAAAATACCATGGCACGAGTCAGACGCACCTTCGTCTTCAATGTGACATCTTTACTTTTCAATACTCTAAAGAGATCTTTTGCCACAGATTTTCCTAGAGCAATGTGTCTTTTGATTTCTTGACTGCTGCTTCCACTGGTATTGATTATGGAGCCAAGCAAAGCAAAATCTTGGACAACCTCAATCTTTTCTCCATTTATTGTGAAGTTGTGTGCTGACCCAGTCGTAAGGATTTTTGTTTTGTTGATGTTTAGTTGCAACTCATATTGAAGGCTATGTTCTCTGATCTTCATCGGTAAATGTTCCAAATTCTCTTTACTTTCAGCAAGCAGAGTGGTGTCATCTGCATAACGCAGGTTGTTAATGAGTCTTCCTCCAATCCTGATGCCTTGTTCTTCCTCATAAAGTCCAGCTTCTTGGATTATTTGCTCAGCATATAAATTGAAGGGATATGGTGAAAGTATACAGCCCTGATGCACACCTTTCTCAATTTTAAACCAGGCTGGGTTTCTTTCTTCTATTCAAATAACTGCCTCCTGGTTCATGTGCAAATTCCTCATGGGTACAATTAGGTGCTCTGGTATTCCTGTTTTTTGATGTGTTATCCATAATTTATCATGATCTACACAGTCAAATGCCTTTGAATAGTCAATAAAACATAGATAGACATCTTTCTGATATTCTCTGCTTTCAGCTAATATCCACCTGACATCATCAATGATGTCCCTGGTTCCCCACCCTCTTCTGAGTCCCACTTGATTTTTCTGGTAATTCCCTGTCTAAATACTGCTGCAGTTGCTTTTGAATGATATTTAGTAAAATTTTGCTTGTGTGTGATATTAATGATATTGTTCAATAGTTTGCACATTCAGTTGGATCCCCTTTTTCGGGAATAGGCACAAATATGGATCTCTTCCAGTCAGTTGGCCAGGTAGCTGTTTTACAAATCTGTTGGCATAAACATGTTAACACCTCCAGTGCCGCATCTGTTTGTTGAAACATCTTTGTTGGTATCCCATCAATTCCTAGAAACTTGTGTTTTGCCAGTTCTTTCAAGGCAGCTTCCACTTCATCCTTCAACACCATTGGTTCCTCTTCATATGCAAACTCTTGAAATGGTTGGTCATCTACCAATTCTTTTTTATATAATGACTCTGTGTATTCCTTCCATCTTCTTTGGATGTTTCATGCATGGTTTAATATTTTCCCTGTAGAATCTTTCATTATTGCCACTCGAGGCTTGAATTTTTTCTTCAATTCCTTAAGCTTGAGGAACACAGAGTGTGTTCTTCCCTTTTGGTTTTCTACCTCCAGCTCTTTGCACATGTCATTATATCTGTTTTTGTCTTCTCGAGCTGCCTTTTGAAATCTTCTGTTTAGATCCTTAACTTCATTATGTCTTCCTTTTATTTTAGCTGGTCAATGTTCAAGGGCAAGGTCCAGCATCTCTTGAAGGGACAGTATAAGGAATAGAAAGGAGGAGGGTGAGAATGAATACAGGGAAGTGAAGATAGGAGAAGATGGGATGGGGAGGAGGGTCAATGTGGAGGGATAAAGAGGGAGAGGTCAATCTCAAAGTAAAGAGCACAATTTCATGAGTATATTGGAAAAATAGGTAAATATATCCCAAATAAGCATCAGAGTTTTACTACATACTAGCCATAAGGCTCCAAAAACTTTGTGGGTTGATGAAAGTTACTAGAAGTGATGTAAAGGATGCATAATGGAAAAAGCCTAATGCTCTATTACTCTGTACCCCATCATCATTTGCTAATAAAGGGGAAAAAATAAGGGAGATGGAATATAAGATATGAACATGTTAAGAAGCTCAATTTAGGCATTCCATAATATACACATACCTCACAATAATATGGTACATGATAAATATACGCAATTTTTACTTATCAGCTAAAACTAAACTAAATAAAAAATTTTTAAAGCAAAAAAAAAAAAAAAATCCCCATAAATAGTAGAGAAACACTGACATAGTGCCGGGCATGGCACAGTGTCAGGGAGTGTATTGTTCTAGGATTGCTGAGTCAGACACAACTTGAGACATCTAATAATAACAACAGAATTTGATAATGGTTACAATAAAGTTAATCTTCTAAGATAAATAACCATCCTCAAATCTTTGAAGTAATTTGTATTTTAATAGTCCAAGGTTCTTATAAGATTTTACCCTTAAATATAGCTTTTTTTATTTGTTAGTGAGTTAAATTTAAGAATAAAGAGAAAAAATTCATTTCTTTGAAGACTGAAAAACCAATTTCCTCATTTTACTTATTACCCTTAAAAACTTCCTTTCTGCTATTTCTTAATAAAAAATACACATGATGAGCAGCTTTTTATTGCACAGTGCAAATATCAAGAAAGCAACCTAAGGTTGAACTCTAATCACTGCATTGTAAATTTATTCAACCTTGGCTAATTAACACATGGATTTTTCTATATTCAGTGCTTTTTATACTATTATGCTTGCTAAAATGAAAAAGTATGTTATGTGCTATTCCAACTAGAAAAATAACCAAAATGTAAAAATTCACTTAATTTACAGTCTAATTAAAATTCTATACTAACACTCACTTTCTTGTTTTAAAAAGAAAAATAAGCATTTTGAAATCCAAATGGATTAAAATTAGAACACCTTCCATGTGTGTTTTACACATGTGTCTGTTTCATAAGGAAATCTTTGGAAGAAATACTATATAAAGATTTACAGAAAATATTTTCAAAGCTTCTATTTGCCAGACACTTAATAATTCATTTATTCTTCACAACTACCTGTGAGACAGCCTACTTCTACTTCCATTTCACAGATGAAAAAGTGAGAAGAGAGGTTAATTTCATAAAAGTATAAAGCTACTACATAACAGAGGAAAGATTAGAAGCTAGGTTATGTGGCTCCCAAGTCCAGCATTCGGACCAATGTGCTCTTCTACCTTTACTGGCTTTACTGTGTCAAATGACAACAAAACAATACATTAAACCCCAGTGGTTGAAGAGGTTGAGACAGAAAAGTTGTGATTTTTAGGCCAGAGGCAGCCTGTGCAATTTAGTGAGAACTTGTCTCAAAAAAAACGGTGGTGGGGAGCTGGGTGTGGTGGCACACACCTGTAATCCCAGTGACTCAGGAGGCGTAGGCAGGAGGGTCACAAGTTCGAGACCAGAGGCAAGTTTGAGAGAGGCAGTCCTCATAATTTAGCGAGACCCTGTCTCAAAGAGTAAAAAAAAAAAAAAGTGCTGTGGTGCAGCTTAATGGTACAGCACTTGCAAAGCATGCAAGCACGAGGCCCTGGGTTCAACCCTCGTACTGAAAAAAAAAAAAATCCCCCCCCAAAAAACAAAGGTGGTGGGGCTGTAGCTAAATGGTAGAACATTTGCCTAGCATGCTCTAGGCCTTGGGTTCAACTCTCCCAGTACTACAAAGTAAATAAATAACCAAATAAGTAAATAAATATATCTGTGAGTATTCAAATGATTAAGCAATCTTGTTTATATGATTTCAAACAGGCAATTTAAGTTGAATCAAATTACAACATAGTCAAAAATCATGTGTATAAAACTTTTTCTACACCACAAATAGACAATTACTCAAGGAAAGCTTCCTATTTTAGTAAGCAACTATTTGAATTTGAATTTGTGTTCCTGTGAAAGTTGCATTAACTCCTCCTGGACCTACATAGTATCATTTGATATGTGAACATACTGGAGAAGTAATTTACCTGACCTGTCCTCAGGAATATGTGAACAGAGAATCTAAAACTTGATTCACTCCATATTCAAACCATACTAACTTCTTTCTAAAAAGAATTTGTGAAAGTCCCAAATATTTAACTTTCAATATCCTAGCTCATGGCAGCCCTGGTAACTGTGTACCCCAAAGCAATCTGCTGGTAAGCAGAATAACAAGCATTGTATGGAATTTCCTTTACTAGTCAGAATGCAGCTGAGCTCTCTGTGCAAGGTGATTCTGCTTAATATACATTGTTGCTGTGGTTAGGTGGCATCAGGTCCAACCCACAGCAACCCTCCTAGGGTTTTCAATGTCTGACTGTTTCAGGATTGCTTCAGGAGTGGATTGCCATGTCCTTCTCCCATTTTTGCGGCACTGGATATCGAACCCAAGTCCTCAGAGGGTGCAGAGTGGCACTCTAGGAACTGAGCTAAACCCTTGTTGTTGTCACTGTTGTTAGGTGCCATCAAGTCGTGTCCGACTCATAGCGACCCTTATAGGGTTTTCGATGGCTGATTGCTTTGGCATTGCCTTAGGAGTTGATTGCTGTGTCCTTTTCCCATTTTTTGCGGTGCTGGGAATCGCACTCGGGACCTCAGTGACTGCAGAGCAGCGCTCTACCAACTGAGCTAAACCCCCGCCTCTGAGCTAAACCCTCGCCTATGCTTAATATATAGTTGAAAGAAAGTGAGCAACCAAGTTTTCTGAGTTCCACAAAAAAAAAATTCTCACTTAAATTTCTTTTGTCTTGCACATGTGTTTTGTTATTCAATTTTTCAAGGATTCTAAACAACATCATTTTCAGTTAATCTTTGCTCTAGCTATTTAAGGAACATAGAAAAGAGCTGCCACATGCCACAAGCTCTGACAATTCAGTTGACTTTCCCAAGCTTTTCCTCTTATATTCACACTTATAATCTAACACTGACATCGCTACCATAACTTCCATTGTTGTTGTTGTTGTTAGGTGCCATTGAATTGTGTCCAACTCATAGTCACCCTTACAGGGGTTTCAATGGCTGATTGTTTCGAGATTGCCTTGGGAGTGGATTGCCATGTCCTTCCATTATTACTACTTAATATAGTCAAAAATGCCCTATAAGTCCATGAACTGCCTGTAGTGCTCCTGTCTTTTTGCAGAGGACAACAATGCATATCAACGGGAAATAAAATTTTTATATACTCCTTTTTATAGAGATGAGTGGGAAGGAGAGAAGAGATGAGACTCAGGCTATTGACTAGCTATACCAAATCTTTGGATACAAAAGAGAGGTCAAAATAGCTTGAAAACTAAGGCTAAAGGGCTCTGAGTAACTCTGATAAGAATTGGCCAGGCTAGATACAAATTGGCAACACTACTCCTCTAAGAATTTTTAAAATTCCCAGTACTTGATTACGTTTCCACACTGTGGTTCACAACCTTTTCCATCTTTCCTGAATGTCAAGATCTTCTCTCTATGCCTGAAAACTTGATCCAATGAGAATTTGTGAATGTATGTACATAATTCTTTCTGGGTATGTCATGGTGCAGAAAAAAGAAACGTATATGGGAGATTTCAAAGTTAATACTGGAAAAAGATAAACAGTTCCTGCAGGACTCAGGCCCATTTAGCTTGGGTTCTAAGAGCTTGAGTCCCTTGGCTACCATGTAGGTAACCCCACAAAACTCTGTATCTTTACCATGCCTGTCTTGTCTGAATCAAATTAGATGTAAACAAATACTTGTATACCCAATATCAGGATAACAAACAGGGATATTTAATTTTTACACATCAATTCTGATTGACTTATTTTGAAGAATATCTAATCATATTATTTAAAAATATAAATAGATCCAGAATGAGATGCCACTGCATATAATCAGGGTAGAGCTCACTTCCTCTGACAATCTCAACCCCAACTAACTCCAGCAAGGTCAACCTCATACCATCTGCTCATCTATCTCAAGTTGTTTACTCTGTGTAGCACCTGTATTCTTCTTCTTCTTGTCAAGTGCCATCAAGTCAGGTCTAACTCACAGTGATCCTACGTGCAACAGAACAAAACACTCCCCAACACTGTGCCATGCCCAGCACTACGTCTGTGCTTCTCTGCTATTCATAGGGTTTTCAAGGGATGATTGGGGATTGTATCAGGAGTGGGCTGCCAGGTCCTTCTCTCATTTGGGGGATGATGAGGATTGAACCCAAGGTCTTCGAGAGTGCAGAGCAGCATTCTACCAATTGAGCTAAACCTCAGCCCATATTATTAAAAAAAAAAAGATTTCTCTAAAAAGAGTAGTCCAAGTGTCTTAAATTCTATTTTCCTTCCTGCTTAAAAATTATGAAGCGCTGATACTTTTATATTTAACCTTTAAGAATATATGCCCTTCTTATAGCATTCACTTATTAGAGATATGATCAATGCCCAGATTTTGTTCCCCAAAATTATTGAATTATTTAGCTCATTCCTTTCAGACATTATTTCAGAAGCGAATAGTGGCAAAAAAATAACATTGTACATATTTCCATGAACAATTCATCTTCAAATTTGGACTATTTTACTTCTAGACAGAGTAAAAAAGTAAAATTCATTTATCATGTTCTGCAGAATTTCGTTGTTAACGCCGCAATGAGTTGTCATAGTTGCAGAGAAATATTGAAGGTTTTAGAAAATACCAATTGCAAGATATATTTGAATCATTTTTAAATGTTATTTGGAATATTTTTCAGGGTATTAAATTTTTTTTCTTGTTCACATAATTACTGGGGCACTTTCTTTAGCAGGCAGTCAGGTGAAAACAACTCTGCCCACATGGGCAGAATGGTCCATGGGCAAAGGCTTCAGCAAGAGAAGCAATCTTTTACAAAACTCCAATTACATACATTCACATACACTTTCCCTCCATCTGGAAATTCAATATTCTTTGCTTCTCGTCATTGTTAAAAGAAGGGACAAACTATTCTGTTATGATATGCTAGGTCTGAAATAAGCCATAATGGTGCTCCTTTCCTCTTATCTGATTTATTTAAACATTCGTCTAAATAAAATTGTCTGTGTCTAAACTTGCTACTACTGTGGTCTTACAAGAAGAAACAGGGTAGACATCATAACAACTTTTTTTTAGGTACATTATCAGGGGTGAAAATTAGAGAAGAAACAGTTTTGCTCTCAAATTTACTTCTTTATAAACATTGATTTTTATTATCATGTTGTAGACAAAATAATAGTTTCCAAAGCTGCCTACATCATTCAAACAACAAACGAATATATTAGTTTACATGGCAAAAGGACTTGCAGATGCAATTAATGACCCTTTGATGAACAGTTTATCCTGGATTATTCCCAATTAGTCACAAAGTCCTCATAAGAGCTGGAAGACCAATCAAAGGAGATGAGATGACAGAAGCAGAGTGATACAAGGAAAGGAATGAAGGAGGCTGTAGAAGACCGAAATGGCAAAAATAGAGGCAAATTGTGTCTTAGGACCCCATAAGGAACAAAGCACTGTCAACCTGTTTTAGATTTCTGACCCCTAGGCCTGTAAGAGAACAAATTTGTTTCTTTACACTATTAAGTGTTGATGTTATTGTAGTTAGGTGCCAATGTATTTGTTTTTTTAAGACATTAAGTATAGTATATGGTGATTTGTTACAGGAGCTATGGGAAACAAACACAATCATATGCATCATTTTAAAAGTAAAATAATAAATTCTGCTGTCATGTTTCTAGGAAAATATTATTTTTTGACAATAATGAGAGATGTCATGATAGGTAAATTGATTTTACCTAGCTTAATTTAATAAATGCGCTGACCATCTGTATTACTCATACAAACAAAAGTCCAATTTGTGCCATTTCTCTAAATTTTAAAGAAGAAATCATAATAAATTAAGACTTCCCAATAGCATATTGCTGTTTCCACTCCTAGAAAGCGTTTTCCTTGGAAATGAGGATAAAATGTCATTATCTACTGGAGAAAAAGTAAAAGCATTGGTATTTGACCACTTATTCCTTTAGAACAAATATACTAGTCTCTCATGAGCAAAGTAAATGCATAAACATGTCTTTAAAAAGGATCCATGATTGGTAGTCCTTAAAAGAACCTAGTGTTCATTGAAATGACAATAAAATATTGCATAAGCTCTGCAAAGCTGAGATAATAGTGTTTTAAATATGTATGTTAAAGCACTTTGAACAATGGATAGCATGAAAGGATCATAATCACAGGAGCAGACAGTATTCAATCCTGAGGTGCTCTGAGTTTAGTAAATGAAAAAGAAAAGAGAATTAAAATCCGGTGCATGTAGGGATATTTTCCAGGGCAGCATTGGAAAATGTTAAAATGTTAATGCAAGTGAACAAAGATGAAATAATTTGTCACCATTGGGAAGGGAAATAAAAGGTCCTCTGTGATGAGAAGCCAATGTGCTTCCAAAAGTGAATAATAACCCCAAAATTGCATAGTCAAGCTGGTAATCATAACCAGAACTAATTTCCCCATAACCAAAGGGATAGTTGGTCTTTAAGGTCCTTTCCTTCATTGACTTTATGATTCTATTTTTCAAAGATACCAGCTAAGCAAAGAGCATATCACTTGAACTACATTATTCTAATCAAGCAATACAGTTTGGGGATATAAGTTCAGGACAGATTTAATCATATGTGTGCTTTTGCAAGTATTTACCTAAAGAATGGCTTCTCCTTTTGTCCCTAGTCCTTACAAAGGAAATGAAGAGGTAATCAAGACATTTGGAATAAACATGGAAATCAATTTCTTAAGAAAAGAAAAAACATCCAATATCTTAAGTTAATATATTACCACTTAACTCCTTGAAACCCTGAACAGAGTTATAAATCAATTATTGAGAATTCTCTAATTTAGTTCACAAGTGCATATACTGTGAAATACAGAAGATTTCACTAAGCTGCTAAAGATAATTCTTTGTTATTTATAAAGCACTTTCATCTATATTATTTCAATGATTCCCACAACCACCTTCTTAAATGAGTATTACTAAACTCAAAGAAACTGAGGCCCAAAGAATAAAATCCAAAATCATACATCTACCAAATAAAAGAATCAAGTTCTAAAGTTTCTATTATGTTTTCATTTTAATAGTAGATTGTCTTGGGCCAGGTGCGGTGGTGCAGGCCTGTAATCCCAGTGGCTCGGGAGGCGGAGGCGGGAGGATAGCAAGTTCAAGACCAGAGGCAGTCTGCGTAATTTAGCAAGACCCTGTCTCAAAAAGTAAAAAAAAAAATGGGCTGAGGTGCAGCTCAATGGTCCAGCACTTGCAGAGCATGCAGGCGCGACCCTGGGTTCAACCCCCAGTACTGCAAAAAAAAAAAAAAAAAAAAAAAGTAGATTGTCTTAATCTTTGAGACACAGCCAGTGCTGCCAAATTAAAGAGTAAAGAATAACCATAAAATTTCATGGTTGCTAATTCCTACAGAAATATTGCAGGAGAAAATAAACACAAGAGGTGAAAATTCTTTGACCATTATGGTGCCTAATATAGTAGCACAACTGTCAGATGGATTCAAGGTCAGAACTAGAGATTTAGACTGAATAACAAAGACAGGTTGCTTTTTCATAGGTGACTTGAGAAGAATGCTATATTTTTATATCACAAATAGCTCTTCAGCAATGTCCCATATATGACATTGGTAATGACATTGAAAATTTTAAAACAAGGTTTATTTACTGTAAGGACATATTGTATTGAGATGGCTTCGTGCTCTGTTATTAATATTTCACTGGAATGTGGGATGGATCAATTGAGGAAAACGTTGCTGTGGGCAAATTCCAATCCCACCAGGTGACATTTACGTAGTGATCAGGGAGCTCCACAGAGGAAGTAGAAACTATGAGTGGGTTTGGTGAGGGGCTATTACCTTTAGAAACAGTTCCTTAATCCATTTCATCTCCATTCATTGCCAGCATCAATATAAATGAATGTCACAACTAGTTTGACTCAACCAGTTTTAAAATAAACATTCAATTCTAAAAATACTTACAGAGAGAATATGCCAGATATTTAAAAAAGAATAAGAAATTAAAAGGATCATTTGATAGGAAAACATTGCGATAATTATCACAATGCATATTGTTATTTTTTAAAATTACGAATCACTGTTCGGGCTGGGATTTAGCTCAGTTGGTAAAGCGCTGTGCTGCAGTCTCTGAGGTCCCAAGTTCAATTCCCAGCACCGCAAAAATGGGAGAAGGACCTGGCAATCCACTCCCAAGGCAATCCCGAAACAGTCTGCCATTGAAAACCCTATGAGGGTCGCTATGAGTCGGATACCAACTCGACGGCACCTAACAACAACAACAACAACAATCACTGTTCATTTTGGCTGGTTCACTTAACTGGCTGTTTTCAATGACTACCCTTTTCCCCTCAAGTTGAATTTAACTAAATGCAGTACTGACAATTACAACCAGTGAATCAGGGAGAAATTAATGACTATAGATAATGCAATTGTCCTCATTAGTTGCTCTAAGAGAATATGCTAAAGCTTTTTGAAGAGAAAAGCAGGACAACAGACAACTGAACATGAACACAGTAATATAATTTCTTCTTTCAAGTCTTGTATTTTATCATTAAGTATCCAGACAGTACCAACATATGGATAGAACATGTATAGTGGCACAGTCTTCAATAGTAAGGACATTACATCAGGACTACAACATACCTAAGTCACAGATGGCTATTGATTCTAAGTTTTCATCATTCAAAGTAACAGCAGCTTAAAAGTATCTATTGGGTATGGTATCATGTTGATTAATACTAGCATAAAGACACAGTTACTGTGTTCATCAGCTTTCTGTTACTCCAACAAAATATCTGAGAGAATAAACTCATGAAGAGAAAAGGCTTATTTTGGTCCATGGTTTTACAGGCTCCAGTCTATGATCCGGCAAAACTACTGCTTATAGGTCTCTGGTGGGGATGCCAGACAGCAATGGCCAACTGCTTCTGTTGGAGTAAAACTCTTAGCATAAGATAATACCAATTAACAAGGGGATCTGGTACAAGTATCAAGCAGGACTTTTTGTGAAGGTGGAAGAAAAACTTGTGGCACTATTTTAGTCACCATAAAGATTCTTTATTCTCCCACTTCAATAACTTGCATCAAATCTTAACATAATGATATGCTAAATGGAGAAATCCCTGTCCCCTGCATTCTGCTAACACCTTTCCAGAGTCAGGGGTGAGACTGGCTGAGACTCTTCAGTAAGTTAGTCCTGTGCATACATATTGGCTCCAATAAAACCCCTCAGATTGGTCCTAACACCTTTCGAGAGTCAGGGGAGAGACTGGCTGAGACTCTTCAGTAAGTTAGTCCTGTGCATATATATTGGCTCCAATAAAACCCCTCAGATTGGTCATTAATAACATTGTGTCCTTTATAGACACAGCTGCAATTCTGATTATATATCAGCAGAGCATACTTTCAAAATTGATTTTCTAGTACAGGTAACACATTTATATTAACCCCAACTATCCTTTTTCTCCCAAACAAGACAGCTGACCAGGGCTGGAAATGCAATTTATGACTCATTTCAAACCAACAAATCTATTTTGACTCAAGTGCCAAATGAAATGTCTCAATATTCAAGCCCAGTTAGAAAACATTCTATACCATAACTGATTATCATTGTCTGTTGGTGCTTAGGAGGGGAGAATAATGGCTAGCCTGTATCATACTTATCATATTTACTATTGCTGCTGAGAACTAAAATTATTATACTGATCTTATTTTTATTTCATTTAAAAATAACCTGAACATAACAGTAACTTCATGAAATAACCAAGAGACATCCATGAAAACATAGAAAAACCAACAGTAGAATCTTTGAGATGGGCCAAGCGTGGTGGCACATGCCTGTAATTCCAGCGACTTGGGAGGGAGAGGAGTATCACAAGTTTGAGACCAGAGGCAGTCTATGTAATTTATCAAGACCTTATCTCAAGAAGTTAAAAAAAAAGGGGGTGGCTGTGGGTGCAGCTCAGTGGTACAGCACTTGCAAAGCATGCAAGTGCAAGGGCGCAAGGCCAGGCCCTGAGTTTAACCCCCAGTACTGAAAAAAAAAAAAAGAATCTTTGAGATGTTGAGTTAACACTACAAAAAATCCTATGGGGACATAACTAATTTTATTTTAAAAACACTAGGGAAGAACAATAGCTAATTTTGATCAAATTGAGAGAAAAATCAAATTTAATCCTAAAAGTTACAAATCCATTAAAAATATTAGTATTATGAAATATTTATTCCTATTTCTTGTTTGTGTGCTTTCTGTTAAGTTTCGATCCTCACAAAGAGTACACATTGCAATCAAATAAAGAGCACTAATCTCATTCTAAGCAAAGATTTTGAATTTGTAGAATAAAAAAGTCAACATTATTACTACACCTTGTAAAATTATACAACCTGACATAAAGGAATATATCAGCCACCTAAGGATAGTTTTCCAAATGTAGAATTATTTCTGCAACAAAATACATATAATAAAATAATTTTCTATGCATGCTTTAGTTTAAATTTGAGAAACTGGATGAAAAATGATATTTTATTTAAAATTAAATGAGACTATTGGGAATTTAAAATTTCCTCAGCCATCTTCCTTTGTTGCAATCTATGTTAGCTATGTTAGCAGTTGCTCTGTTTTTCTTCCTTTTTTTCCCACTCATCCTTGGTTTATCAGTCTCCACAGTCACATAAAGTTGCTTAGGCAAACAAGATCTTTGTAAACTCAAACAGATGTCATTTCTCAAATTTCAACCCTAATTATATTATAAATTAAAACGTCTGTGTGAAGGCTGAAAGAATTTGCCAGTATCCCAGTTTATTTACATAAATGATCATAACAAGAATATAACATAAAACTTCCATATTCTCTTTGATGAGAATAAAACACAAAAGTATATTCTGTGGGAATAACAGTAGGAATATGGAAATATTCTAGGTTTATTAGCTATTAAGTGGTGGCTTAATCATATCATGTCTTTTTAAACTATGCATGTTTGTACACAAACCCCCACTTGTCTGTCAGTTTCCTGTACTGTGGGGAGTTGTATGTTGTTGTGATGCTGAAAGCTATACCACCTAAATTACAGATACCAACAGGGTCATTCATGGAGGACAGTTTTCAGCTGAGCTTCCAGACTACAACAGAGTAGGGAGAAGGACCTTGCAACATACTCACAAAACAATCAGCCATTAAAAACCATATGATTAGCAGAGAAACTTTATCAGATATAGTGCCAGAGGATTCTATAGGGAAAATACTAATAACACAGGAAACATCAAAAGAAGATAGAAGGAAGACAAAGAGTCATTATACCAAAAAGAATTAAGGAATGATCAACCATATCAAGAGGGTGTATATGACCATGAACCAATGGTACAGAAGGAAGAAGTAGAAGGTGCCTTGAATGCATTAATGAGACACAAGGCTCTAGGAATTAATGGAATACCAATTGAGATATTTCAACAAACAGATGCAGCACTCGAGGTGCTCACCTGTCTACACCAAAAGGTTTGGAAAACAGCTACCTGGCCAACTGCCTGGAAGGGATCCATATTTGTTCCTATTCCAAAAAAATGGGATCTAACTGATTATGGAAATTATCAAGCAACATCATTAATAGCACATGCAAATAAAATTTTGCTAAAGGTCATCCAAAAGGAACTTCAGCAGTATATTCATAGGGAACTGCCAGAAAATCAAGCTAGATTCAGAAGAGGGCATAGAACCAGGGATCTCATTGCTGATGTCAGATGGGTATTGAATGAAAGCAGAGAATATCAGAAGAGGTCTATCTATGTTTTATTGACAATGTTATGGCATTTGACTATGTGGATCACAACAAATTATGGATGATACTGCAAAGAAAAGAATGCCAGAACACTTAATTGTACTCATGAGGAACCTGTACATGGATAGGAGGCAGTTGTTCAAACAGAACAAAGAAACACTGCTTGGTTTAAAGTCAGGAAAGGGTGTATCTTTTTTCCATATGTCTTCAATTTCTATGCTGAGCAAATAATCTGAGAAGCTGGACTTAAGAACAAGACCATGGCATGGGGATTCAAGGATGACTACTTAACAACCTGTATCATGCAGATGACACAACTTTGCTTGCTGAAAGTGAGGATTGGAAACATTTACTGATGAAGATCAAAGAACACAGCCTTCAGTATAGATTGTACCTCCACATCAACAAAACAAAAATCTGTACAACTGGGACAGTAAGCAACTTCTTGATAAATGCAGAAAAGACTGAGGTTGTCCAAGATTTTGTTTTACTTGGTTCTGCAATTATCACCTATGGAAATAGCAGTAAAGAAATCAAAAGACAAATTGCTTTGAGAAAAGCTGTTGCAAAAGACTTCTTTAAAGTGCTGAAAAGTAAAGACGTCACATTGAAGATGAAGATGAGCCTGACTCATGCCATGATATTTTCAGTCACATCATATGCTTGTGAAAGCTTGACAGTGAATAAAAAAGACAGAAGAATTGATGCTTTTGAATTATGGTACTGGAAACAAATATTGAATATACCATGGAATGCCAAAAGAACCAACAGATCTGTCCTTGGAGAAGTGCAACCAGAGTACTCCTTGGAAGCAAGGATGGTTTGACTGTGTCTTACATATTTTGGACATGTTTTCAGGATGGACCAAACCCTGGAGAAGGACACCATGTTTGGGAGAATAGTGGGAATATGAAAAAAATAAGACCCTCCACTAGATGGATTGACAAAGAGGCTACAACAATGGGCTTAAACATGAACAAGATAGTGTGCATGGCACAGTGTCAGGGAATGGTTCATTCTGTTGTACATAGAGTTGCTGTGAGTTGGATCCCATTTGATTGCACCTAAGAAAAATAACCTTTGCCCAAAGTAATACTGCACAGAATAACTATTCAAAATACTGAGAGACAATGAAAACATCCTAAAATTTTGTGCAGTAATAAATTACCATTCAAGTGTGAGGAAAGATTAAAGATATATTTGCATATAAAATACCAAACTATTTATCATTCACGGGCCCTTCAATAAAAGAACTTTCAAAGAATGAAAATCACTAAGGAAAAATAAAGTGAGTTGCAAGGCCTGAGATATGGTAAACTTATTTGTTGCTAAAAACAATAAATCTTTTTTTGTGACTTAAAAAAAAATAAAAACTTTTAAATACTAATTACAAAGGGACAGGTTACTTGTTTTGTAAAGTATTTCTAGATCATTGTTGAGTTGTGGGGAGGCTAAAAATACTCTATTACTCTAAATTTGTTAGAAAAAATTACATAAGCACTTATGTTAAAATGTTAATCACTGGATGCCTAGAAATAGCTATATATCTGCATCTATGTCTATCTATATATCTATATCTATATATACACTCCAAGTCTTCATGGGGAAAAGACAGAAATAAAAATGTTATAAATCTAACATTAAGCAGGAAAGAGGAGGTAGGAAGCAAAGCATGAAAATCTGAAGACATGAAAGATAATGGTTGAAATAAAATCTAATATATAAATAATCACAAAAATTAGAACGTTTTTAAACCCATCATTATAAGGCAAGTACTATCAAATAGTGTATGTGGAGATATAACTTAGCTTGATGCTACTTAGTAAAGACGTTCCTACCTTTTATTTATTTATTTATTTTTTGCCCTTCTAGGAGGCTGAACCCAGGGCCTCGCACATACTTTGCAAGCAGGAAGCCACTGAACTACACCCCTAGCTGCATCTTTATTTTTTAAATTGAGACAGGGTCTCACTAAATTATCTAAGTAGCCTCTGGCTTTGAACATGCAATCCTCCTGACTCCACGTCTGAGTCAATGGGATTTTACAGGCGTGTGCCACCACCACCAGCCAAAAAAAAATTTTTTAATACAAGAATGAAAATAAATGAATGGAAAAAATCCATGGTAACAAAAAGAAATCTGCTATAGCAAAACAAACATTCCCCCAGTGTTGAATTTAAGACAGAAAGAATTAATGCAGATATGTAGGGACAGTACATAATGTTATAGGAACAATCCATCAAGAAGAGAGATAAACATACATATTAAACAAAGTGTCTTCAAATCTATGTGGCAAAGATTTTTAGAATTATCAGGAAAAGTATCTAAGTCCAGAATCATGTTGCATCATTTTAAATTATTTCCTTCAGAAGATAATTTAAGCCCACAAAATTAGTAATATGTTGTTGTTGTTGTTAAGTGCCCTCAAGTCAGTGTCCAATTCATAGCGACCCTATGTAGAACAGGTGAAACACTATTGTCAGTGCTTCTCTGATATTCATAGGGTTTTCAATGGCAGACTGACTTTTGGGAGTGGGTTGCCCTGTCCTTCACCCAAAGTAACATTTTAGTAACTTTATATAACAAAACTAATATGTGATCAAATAGATAAATGTAGAACAAAGTACTAATAAATACACGAGACATATTCTTTCTAAGTATATTTGGAATATTTTTTAAAATGACCTTTAATTAGCTCATAAAGTCTTAATTTAGCTTGAAAAAAGTAGAGTATGAATATACATTTTGTTTTTGCACAAAATGCCATTAAACTAAAAGTCAATTACTGAAAAGAGTTTGACTCATATATTTAGAACCTTAAAAATGATACCCTAAAAAAAATCAGGTTAAGAAGGAATCACTAAAGAAAATACAAATTATTCCCAACTAAAAGACAATGAAAGTACTACCTATTAAAATTTACAAAATTCATCAGAGTTCTTGTTAGGTGCCATCAAGTCCGTACCCGACTCATAGTGACCTTATGTGCAACAGGTGTCAGTGCTTCTCTGCTATTCATAACATTTTCAATGGCAGATTGCTTTTTAGGAGTGGGCTGCCGGGTCCTGCCCCCAAGCCTACAGCACTTTGTGTTCCCAGGCAGTTTCCCATGCAAGTACTAACCAGGCCCAATCTTGCTTAGCTTCCGAGATCTCATTGGATTGGATGTCACAGTCATATGGCTGCAGCCTCACAGTTCTTAGAGATGAATTTAAATCCTCAAAAGTAATTTTTACAAAATAAGAAACACTGAAGAAAGAGATAAATATATATATCAAAATATTAGGAGAGACATATTTTTAAAAAGTAAAAATTAAGAAAAATAATGAGTGTGGTAAGTAATGGAATAGAAAAGAAACAATAGAAAGAATTCACAAAAATGCTAATTTTGTAATAATAATAATAAATTCAACTTTTATAAGATTAATGAATAAAAATTAATGGAAATTGATAATTAAGAACATATCAGATATAATTATATATACAGGAGGTATTCAATTCCAAGTAAGTTTAGTGCTTGGATAATTTCATACAAAAACTGAAACTGTAAGTAAATTTTATATCAATCACCAAAACTAACACTGAAAGAAAATTTTTAAAAAATGAATAAACAATTTTCATGAACTGACAATGATCTAAAATATTACTTTATCAGCAAGCTAATTAGTTTGCCTGCTTCAGTTTTATTAACGTTGGCAAAAGACATGAAACTCCTGGGTCAGAGACAATGTATTTTCTTACCTCAGTTCCTTGGTGAACAATTTCCACAGAACATCTGAACAGAATCAAATAATACCTATTCATGCAGGGACTTATTTTATAATAAAGAAACTGAATTATGGAACCTAAATCTTACCTAAAGAGAGCAAAACATGCCAACCCATGGCTCTGGAAGGAGAAATGATTATCATTATACTTGAAAGTAAGCAAATCTGAGCTTTGCTCTAGAGGCAGACAACATCTCTGTCTTCCAAGGATGCTTCCTATACAAATATCCATGAGAAGATAGTCTGGAACAAAAGAACAAAAAATACCTCACTGAAAGACATACAGGCCTGTGGTCTAAGGATGAGGGCCAAATCAAATAGCCAGAACTCTGGAAGAAACTGTGAGCTGATAAATATATAACAAGGCTTGTCAAGGGAAATACTGGCCGGAGGTACAGGAACCACCTTGAGTTATAACCACTTAGTGAAACAAATATTTCCAATTTTAGCTGTTGTTGAGACTGAACAAGTGGACACATAAGTAGCCCAGTGATAACACTGCATTTCAGCTTAGCTGAACCACCAGTGAATCAGACTCAAGAATTTATGGAAATGTCCCTCAAGTAATGACTCTGTCAAGTAATGATTTGCCTTTCCTATAAAGCCAAGATGGTATTAGGGTCAATTCAGCTGCATTGTTGAATATGCCATTTCCACTTGATAAACAAAATTTCTTGTGTCTTTCCCTTTCCACAATGTTACTAGATGTGTCTGAGTTCATCCAATCCAAAATGGTAACATGAGGCAAGAGTTACAAGGCCTCCATGGACTAGGCATTTAGTTTCAAAACGTGTATGTTGTTATTTGTTGTTGTTAGGTGCCGTCGAGTCGGTATCCGACTCATAGCGACCCTCTGTACAACAGGGGAAACACTATCGTCAGTGCTTCTCTGCTGTTCACAGGGTTTTCAATGGCAGATTGATTTTTGGGAGGGGGTTGCCAAGTCCTTCTCCCAAAACGTGTATAGAAAGCTAATTAACTTCTTTTCAAAAAGAGTGAAACTGATGACCATTTCAGGGAGACAAAAGATTTCAAACTCCAAAAGGTGCCTCTGGTTGAAATCTGCCTCTCTTTACCCAAGATTCTAATCAGTAAGATCCTCAGTCACAGAAAGTTATAGTTCAAAGGAGCCATTGGGGTTGTAAAGGATTCAATTATAAAGACTGTGAAAGAATTTGCACAACTTCAATGCAATCTGTGGTCCCAGTCCCAGTTAAAGGATGCTGATCTGTGTGTTAGCAGACATCGTGTACTAAGTTGAATATGCAAGTGAGGCACTTACTATCTTTAAAATCCAAACTGCCCGATAAAGTCTAGGGCCTTCTTTTGGTGGCAAAGGACTGAAAAAAACTGCAGTTTTTCTTGACTGTCAGATGAATCAAGCATTATTTAATCTGCTTACACATTCCTCAGGAACTACTTCGCAAGAATACTCCTGAATTTTCTCTCCTATTGACAGATGTGTGATAATATAGTTCAGGGCATTAAGGCTCAGGCTTGTGACCTGCCAACCAACACAATGTCATATATATAGTGCATGTTTTTGACATCAGAGAGTAGAGGAATTTGTGCTAAATACTAACTTATTCACTAACTGCAAAAAGTAGGGGAATTTAGATGTCCCTGGAGTATAATGAAAACACATTTGGGAAGTCTTATCAAGCAGAACAAAACAAAAATCCTTACAACTTGGTCAGTATGCAACTTTACAATAAATGGAGAAAAGATTGAGGTTGTCCAAGATTTTGCTTTAGTTGGCTCTATAATCAACACTGGTGGAAGCAGCACTCAAGAAATCAAAAGACGTATTGTTCTAGGAAAAGCTGTGGCAAAAGATCTCTTTAAAGTATTAAAAAGTAAAGATGCCACATTGAAGACAAAGGTGGGTCTGATTTATGCCATGTATTTTTAGTCGCATCATATGGTTGTGAAAGCTGGACATTGAACAAGGGAGACAGAAAAAGAATTGATGCTTTTGAATCATGGTGCTGGAGATATCTATTGAATATACCATGGACTGTCAAAAGAACCAACAGATCTGCCCTTGAAGAAGTGCAACCAGAGTGCTCCTTGGAAGCAAGGATGGCCAGACTGTGTCTTACATATTTCAGACATGTAGTCAGGAGAGATCAATCCCTGGGGAAAGACATCATGTTTGGGAGAGTGGCAGGTCAATGAAAAAAAGGAAAACCCTCCACCAGATGGATTGACACAGTGTCTGCAATAATGGGCTTGAACATAAATAAAATCGATCATGTGCCTGGCACAGAATCAGGAAGTGTTTCAATCTGCTATACACAGGGTCGCTATGAGTCAGATTGGACTGGATGGCACCTAACAACAATAACAACCATCTGAACATGAATTTGTCTTGATCTGCAGGAGCTAATTGAATAGGAATGGTACAGCTTAACAAGTGCCACTTAACAAATGGTACTTAACAAGAACTACTTTGTAGAGGTGACACAGTTATAATCACAATGTCTGGGACAACTGGGGCACTGGGGGTAATAATTGAATATAGTTGGTGATGAACCGCTGTAAGTCTCTAGCTCCTACTAGCCATTTGCAATGAATATATCAGGCTGCTATATTGAGATACTGCATTTCTTTCTTTTCATGAACTTTTATATTCTTAGTTAACAAAACTCTTAATTAAATAAAGATTTTCATATATCCTCATAGTACTGTATTCTGTATCCTTTCTGTTGAACCAAAGGAAATAAACAGGAAGACAGTTTGGAAAATGATTTACATGCAAGATTGCTAACATTTTTGTGCTGCCCCCTGAGCTTAAATTTCCAAAAGGCAATGCAAAAAAAGCCAGATGACACTTCAACACATAATAAATTGCATTAAAGGAAAAGAACTCTGGGCTTAGGGAAACATGAGTGTTTATATTGGGGAGTAAACATGTCTGCTCTTTTTTTCAGAGGGAGATGGTGTCTTCCAAGACTAACGTTAATAAACATTCTTCTTTTTTCTCCCTTTATCAGTAAATGTTGGTGGGGTACAGAGTAATACAGCTTTGGCTTTTTCCATTATGCAACTATTACATAACTTTTAGTTAAACTTTTATTCTTTAAATGACAGTCATAAACAAAGAGCATTTAGAGGATGATTTTTAAATGAGAATTTTGAAGCATGAAGAACTGTCTCCCAAAAAAATACATGAAGAAATTCTTGATCACATCACTCATTGGGAATATGAAAATTGGATGACATACACAATATATTAGGATTGAAAATAGAAATATAGAAAGTATTGGTTATGATATAGAGAAATGGAAACCCCATTTATTTTTGGTAGTGGATAAATAGTTTCACTAACTCTATAATTTGGCAACATCTAGTAAAGCTGAAAATGACCATACTGTAGGACCCAGGGATTCTACCCTTTGAAATATATGTCCGTGAAACTCTTGTATGTATTAATAGAAAAAAAAAGTTGTCACTGTTCTTCAATTGTGTGATGGTGTTTTTAGTAAAACAGAAAAATTAAAATCAACTTTGGTATCCATTAAGAGTAAGTGGTTAGGGAAATTCTGGACTATACATAAAATAAAAGACTCTATAGAAGTTCAAATGAATAAATAAGAATTATAGGTATAAAGTATAAAACTCTTAAGAGCATTTTGAACTTAGCATTTAATTAGTATTAATAAGAATATTTCATGTAAGATAAGGATATTCAGGTCTTTACTATAGCTACAAAATCATTTATTTTCAGTTTTATTTTTAATGACCTACCATAAATATGGTACAATAGTAAATTTTCTTAACCCTGGGTGGGAGAGTGATAGTTAAAGTATTCTACACTCTTGTTTATGAATCTGAAATATTTTATCCTAAGAATATTAAAGTAATATTGGTCATAAAGAACTATTTTTTATTTTTACATACTATTGAATCTTTTAACTGACAGAGATAGTGTAGTTTTATGATTAAAACTGTACTCCAAATTAAAAATGCCTGTGTTCAAATTCTAGTTCTATCCCTTACTGTTTTTTATGACCTTAAGCAATTCAATGAACATTTTAAAGCTTTGGTCTAGAGGCAAAACTGGAAAAATAATGTGCCTTACATTCTGGGATTGTTAAAAGTGCTACATGAGGCAATAAATGAAAATGTCTTGCCTGTAGAAAGTACTTTAAATTTTTTTGGCTGATTTTTGTTATAGTGAACAATGCAATACATTTCTCATTAGCTCCCTTTTATATATTTAGTCATAGCAATCTAATGTATCTTCACAACCTCTTTAAGAAAACATTTCTTTAATCAGAGATATAGTATATGTTTTCTCATTCTTTTAACACACTTTCCATATCAACTGTCTATTTATACCACTGTCTCCCAAAGACAATCTCTTCAGGTTAGCCTGTGAGGGTGTGATCGATTATTCTGATTCTTGGACCTTTATTACCTTTTTACATTGTGTAATTATCTAGGATGAAATTATTCAAAATCTTACTACAACATTTTTCTCTAAATACCTTGTCTGATTATAAATACATTACTATTATCAACAATAATTTTAATGTTTTATACTTTATGTCACTATTATTTAAAATCACTTATATATAATGTCACTCATATGGCATTTAGGAGAAGAGCTATGTGCAGAACTAAGATTATATCTGCTGATCCCAAGTTTAATACTTTGAATCATCTCATATGTTAAATAATACAATCTTCTCTAAAAGTTCATCTTCAAAGGGGTATCCTCACTTTTATTGTTTTTTTATAAGTATTTTCCCCATATAAGGCTTCCTTATGAACTGAAATCCAGGAGCCGGGCGTGGTGGCGCATGCCTGCAATCCCAGTGACTCGGGAGGCAGAGGCAAGAGGATCGCAAGTTCAAGACCAGCGGCAGTCTGCATAATTTAGTGAGACACTCTTTTTTTAATTGGAAAATTTTTAATGTTCACATTAATGTGATTCATTCTGACATGCATTTCATTGTGACATTTCCATATATGGGTTTCATTGTACATTGCACAGATAAGTTTGCCTTTACCCTCTTGTGCACTTCCTCCCTTTGTCCCCCCGCCCCCACCAAAGGCCTCCCTTCCACTTACATGTCTTTTTATGGGAATATTTTTCTATATATCTTTGGATTACAATTATGTTTAAGGTCGAAACCTTTTCTGTAGTGATGTATTTTTTTTACATTGCCAGTAATATTACATGAATTTTCTAGCCCATTTGTATTGTTACCATTCTTTGGTATTATTGATATTATTATAATTATTTCCTGAACTATTAAAGTTGGGCTGTTTGAGGTCACCCTCGCTCTCATTCCTCACTCCTACTTGTTCCTCCTCTCCCTTCTTTCATTTCCCATCATTTCTTCCTTTTGCTAGATCCCTCCCTCCTTCTTTCCACCCCCCAAATTGTCTCTTCTCTGCTAAGTTGACTTTAGCTTTTTATTATGTTCCAATTTCTGTATAGGATTTTTTCCTTCCTTTAATGTTGATTCAACTCCCACATATGAGTGAGAACATGTGGTATTTCTCTTTTTGGGCTTGTATTCATTCACTTAAAATAATTTTCTCCAATTCCATCCATTTTACTGTGAATGACATTATCTCATTTTTTTTGATTGATGAGTAGTATTCCATTGTGTATATGTACCATAGTTGTTTCATCCATCCTTCTGTGGATGGGCACTTTGGTTGATTCCATATCCTTGCTATTGTGAAAAGTGCCGCATTGAACATGGAGATGCAGGTACTGACACTATCTTTCAATGGCTTGTTTGAGCAGTGTGTTCAGAGGACTTGTTGTATCCAGATATAACATAATTCATTGTTCTAGTCATGGGTTAATATGATATGTAGCAAAAGAACGCCAACAAAAAGCTTGAAGAGGATAAAAAGATGGGCAATTTGAAATTATGTTCATGCTGCATAGGCCCCCTACTATCAAGAAATGAATGCCCAAATAAAGCCCCTATGCAAGCTGATGGGAGGGCCCTATATAGAAAGATAACAGTAGTCTCTGACTCTCCAAGGGAAAACTTCCTTCCTTAAGTTAATTCATGAACTCATAAAGTAGATCAGATCAATCTAAGAAGAGCTAAACCTCTCTCTACATACTATTTCTCTATCTGTTGGACTCACATGACCAAAAGCCTGACCTTGATGAGTCCTATTGACATAAATTCAAAGAATAGGAGGGATATAAGGTAGAGAAAAGTGAGAACAGAACTGTGGTCTTTCCTTTTGGCTCCTGAAACCCCACATGTAGGCTTTGGGCAAAAATGTTAAGCCCGCTTAATTTAATCAATCCCATTTGAGTAAGGACAGATATTAGAAATTTCATGAAATGAAAAAAAAAAAAAAAAACCTAAAGTTTTTCATTATCAAGAAGAACCTAGCCAGGCAGCATTTGTTAGTAATATCTAGTCCTTGTTTTGATTTATAGTGTTTGCCTAATCAATGTACTTGCTTCACTATATTTTGATTAGCTTATAAGTTATTCAATGATAAATTGTGTGATTACTCCTTCTTCAGCACCTTAATATTGCTAATGTAAAATTAGTTTAAAGTGTATGAACTTTAAAAATCTTTAACTATACAACTTTGCTTATAGTAAAAATGTGATCATTTTTAATGTCAAAACATGTTTCTGATAGCTAATTTATGATTATAAGAATATGACTGGGAGCCAGGTGTGGTGGCACACACTTGTAATCCCAGTGATTTGGAAGGCAGAGGCATTGCAAATTCGAGACCCTGTCTCAAAAAAGTGAAAAAAAAAAGGGGGCTGAAAAAAAGGGGGAATATGAATGACTGGTGCAAGCAGAAAAGGAGTGAGTACCAGGTTGAATCCATGTTCCAGTGAAGTACATAAATAATAGGAAAGAAAGAGAGGATAGATAAGGATAAAGAAAAGAAGTAAAGAGTAGCTTAATCAACCAAAACCAACTATAAAAATGGATGCACCCAGATAGATGTAAACAAAGATTAGAAAGCCAGGGAATACTGTGCAGGTAAATTCTTCATCCTGAAACAGGATGTATAGATTCATTTATGTCTAATGTACTCATATGTACTCATATGTAATTGTGTTCTTCCAATAATTTAGCCTGTTAAATTAATATGGTGTTGTAAAGACAATCATTTATAAAAAGATAAGGAACTGGATACTAAAGGATCCAATATATGTCCACACCTATTTCCTGAGTCCAGTGAATGCAAAACCTCAGAAATGAGACTACAATGGATGGGAACTCAGGGACAGCCTATATTATATTCACATCCTTCTCAACAACATTAATATTACCTACATTAAGACATAGTGACTATAAACTTCCCTGGGAGTAGCCTGGGTTCAAGGGTAAATTGATCAGGTCAGCCTCCATTTTAAAGGCCAGTGAGTTCAACAATGGGGACTACCCATGGTGATGAATTTCTACAAAGTCTACACTTATTACACTAGAGTTGATTAGTGAACTAAGAATGAAAAGACATAAGAATCACAAGTTAACAAATAAGCAAATATGAATAATTATAACAGTTTTTGTAGGCAACTGGTCAAAAATGAAATTGTTGTTCATAGGTGCCATTGAGTGGGGTCTGACTCTGAGTGACCCTACGTACAACAAAATGAAACACACCCCAATTTTGTGCCAGGCACATCATTTTTTATGTTTAAACCCATTGTTGCAAACACTGTGTCAATCTGTCTAGTGAAAAGTTTTCCTTTTTTTCATTGACCTGCCACTCTCCCAAACATGATGTCTTTCCCCAGGGATTGGTCCCTCTTGACAACATGTCCAACATATGTAAGATGCAGCCTAGCCATCCTTGCTTCCAAGGAGTACTCTGGTTGCACTTCTCCCAGGACAGATCTGTTGGTTCTTTTGGCAGTCCATGGTATATTCAATATTCATCTCAAGCATCATAATTCAAAAGCATCAATTCTCCTGTCTGCTTTACTAGCTGTCTAGCTTTCATAAGCATGTGATGCAACTGAAAATACCACAGCATGAGTCAGGCACATCTTCATCTTCAAGATGACATTTTTACTTTTCAACACTTTAAAGAAATCTTTTGTCACAGCTTTTCCCAATGCTGTGGGAAATCTTTTGATTTCTTGACCACTGCTTCCATGGGTATTGATTGTAGAACAAAGTATAACGAAATGTTGGACAATTTCAATCATATCTCCATTTATGATGAAATTGAGTACTGATCCAGTTGTAAGGATTTTTGTTTTGTTAATGTTGAGGCATAATCATATTGAAGGCTGTGTTTTTTGATTTCCATCAGTAAATGTTTCAAATCCTCTTCACTTTCAGCAACCAGTTATGTCATCTGCATAACACAGGTTGTTAATTAGTCTTCCCCCAATTCTGTTGCCATGTTCTTCTAAATAAAGTCCACCTTCTCAGATTATTTCCTCAACATAGAGAGTAAAGAGTTATAATGAAAGGTTACATACACATTTCTCCACTTTAAAGCAGGTAGAGTTTCCTTGTTCTGTTCAAATGACTGCCTCCTGGTCTATGTACTGATTTGTCATGAGTACAATCAAGCACTCTGGTATTCCCGTTCTTCACAGTGCTATCCATAATTTGTTATGATCCACACAGTCAAATGCCTGGGCACAGTTGATAAACATAGATAGACATCTTTCTGGTATTCTTTGCTTTTGAAAGATGAAATAGTAAAGGCAACATAAGGCAAATGTTAAAATAAATTCCTTCAATATCACGATATTTTTCTGCACATTCTTAAATATAAACTTTTTTCTGAATGGCAAGATGGTATGACAATAGTACTATTTTAAAACTTTAATATACTATTGCAATCTAGTGCAGACGGCAAGAAGTATGTTTTAAATCACAAAAACCAAAGGAACACAATGTACTCTCTTTAGCACCATTATACGTGTCAGCCTTTGTCTCTGAGGGGTCAGTGATAATCTAATAGAATCATAAATGCTGACACTTAGACATAATATTTTTCAGTAGTCTTCATAAAGAAGAATCAGTGGAAATTGAACTTTTCCTGGAATTCATCTACAAAGGTCAAGTTTTTGAAGGACTCATTTTTATGTTTCACCTGTGAGGTTCCAAATTACATATCAGCAGACACTAACATTTAAAAGGTATTCGAATTAATTACATTATCTTTATAGGACTATTGCAAAGTGTTTGATGGTGTATTGACTGGCACAAAGGTTAATGAGGATAAAGGCAGGTAAATAGATTGTCTTATGGATACATATACAGAATGTTCTTCATAAGTGAAATAATTAAATTATCTATTTACTTATTTTATATTTTTTGCTTCTCAAAATACAGAGGAAAATTGAGAGACCTTCTGATACAGTTAAGAAATAATGATAGTGAATATCCCTTTTTCTGAAAAAAAGAATTTTCTACTTGTCATCTATTGACATTTTTTCCCCTCGGCTTTGGAAGGGAAACTCTCCATTTGAAGAAAGTTTCCTTTTCCCATTTAGTATTGCATAGTAAGAACAGATTTACTGGAAGGATGATGTGACATCTTTAATGTTTTTATATAATAACATGTATGAATGACAAGAAGTTCATCCTGGTTAAATTTCAAATTTTCTTTCAGGAGGTAAATTTCTGATTTGGGCAATGTTCCCAGAAGTTACTTTGTGGGGGGGAAAAACAACACAGTTCAAAACTATAGAATTCTAGATGTGTTTGGTTAGAATAATTATTTTAGAATGGTAGTTTTCTGTGTCTGTGCTTAAAGGACTAGTTCTGTGTATATGCAGTCACATTTGAGAAATGACAAATTATGTGGATTCCAGGCTATATAATGTCACAGCTGATAATAAGCATACGCTCTGAATTTTAACATCAGAAAAGTATACTCAGAAGTCCTTATTTGAGTTTAGGACAGCGTTGTCCTCATCAAAGACAATGAAAACCAGACACTTAAGAAGTACAGCTAGATTTAGGACATACATGGGAGTAAAATTATCTACTTCTACCCAGAAATGGAAAAAAAAGTCTTAAAATAAAAGCCTCTATGGCAGTAAGATATATAATTTATATAGTGTTCTCAGTTACTGTATCCACTTTCACATGTGAGCTGAACGAGATGAAAATGATCCTACACTGAGTCTGATAAGATGAAAAATGCAACTATCTTTCTATACAATGCTAGCATTTTTCACAAAACAACAATTAAAATATTTGTCATATGAATATAAGCAATGTTTATTTAAAAAATCAACATTTGACTCAATTTTTTTTAATTGCATATAGAAGTCCAGTGCCAAGGTGCCTGCCTGTAAATGCAGCATCTAGGGAGGCTGAGGCAGGAGGATTTCAAGTTCAATGCCAGAGGCAGCCTGTACAAATTAGTGAGTTCATAACTGAAAATAAAAACCAATGAAAAAGGGGCTGGAAAATAGCATTTGCCTAGCATGCGTAAGGCCCAGAGTTTAAACCCCCCTGTACAGCAAAAATTACTTAACTAATTGATTAATTTAAAGTGGTACATAGATTCAAACACTTCCCAGAGAAAATGAAAGCAGGAATCTAGAAACACATGGACCTCTACTATAGATATAAAGAGTATATTATTAAATTTTGAACTATTAACAGGTACAAAATAAAGCAGAAATAGAAAAGTATTAGATTCATCCGTCTAACCTCTTAATCAAAATTCAGCTAAAATTTAATTCTCCCTTGCCAAGACCAAAATGATAGGAAAGAAAGAAATGAAAAGAAGGGGAAGTGGGGGCTATGACAGGGAAGGGGGAAGTAAACATAAACAATGTACAATAAAATAAATGGACATGTCATAATGAGACTCATTAAGTTGTATATTAAAACTCACCAATGAAAATAGACTTAAAAATGAAAAGAATATGTGAGTCATGATATCTTAATAAACCATTGCATCCTAGGAAATAATAGCAAAATTAGAATAAATTAAATTAAAGGCGGTAAAAAGGAAAAGAAGGTTAGATCAAGCTTCATAGTGATAATAGTCATTAGCCTTATTAGGGTTGCTGGTGCAACATTAGTGATGTTTTTCAATTGCAAACTAAAAGGGTATTACTGACACTGAAAGGGAAAATAATAAATCTTGCAAGAGTTTAATTTTTCAGTTTGAAATAATAGCCATAATAATTACACACATTCTTCTCTATTTTATGCCATGTAGTGAAAATGTTAACTTTAGATCTTTATACCTCCTCATTAAAAAGGTTTTTTAACCAAACTCACTCTCTGCAGCAACTCTCACCCAATTTATAGACTACAGATGAAGACCAAGTTTTAAAAGTATGTCTGCTTAATTTTATTACATTTATAATAAAAAACCTCATTTGTTTCAAATGAAAGGAATTTGGCTTTCTTCATTCCATAGCTGTCAAAAATTAATTTGGGTTGTTCCTTTTATATTTGGTACTATAAATTTTCAAACATATTTTTCTTCTCAATTATTCTGATACCTAGCATATCCTTAAAATCTCAGTAAGTATCACTTGAGAAACTTTGCTAGTACAGGTGAAAAATACTCTGTCTTCCATCCTCTCAGTATGCTCTAACAGTGACAGAAAAAAAATCTATTTCTTAGCAAAATTACAAATAGAGGTATTTTAGAGAATTATTTGTATTGGACTCCAATTAAAGCACATTCTATTTTTAATAAAATGATATGATCAAAATTTGTTATGAACATTATGATGGCTGAGCAAGCATTTGTTGAATAACTTTTATGTGTCTTAGTCTAAAGAAACTACAAAATGAGTAAAATATACTCATTGTTCTCAAAGTGTCTAAAACATTCTAAAGACATAAAAAATACAAAAAACTTAAAAGTAACAATATTAATTTCATGGTAGATTGTTTTCACCTATAATACCCAAATATTTTGGACATGGAAATAGCAAGAATTTTTTTGTACTCACATCTCTACTAGCAAAAATAATAATGGTCATCATTTTTCATTTTGACATCTTCAAATTATTGGGAAAACCCAGGAGAATTTTTGCTCAATCTTATTTTTTCTCTTTACTACTCCTCTCCCAGAATTAAGAAATTAATTTTAATTGGGGCACTTCACCAAATAGCAACTCACCTCACTAAACAACATTTTCAGGGAAGATGAAAAGCTTATCTTCTTACATTAGAATTTCAAATTATAAATGTAAATTTTGATTTTTGAAACATTTCTTGAAATCACTTGCTAACATGAAAGCATGCTAACAGATTTTGGTCTTCAAGCAAGATATTCATGAATGCATAAATCATAATACTAACATAAACATTTCCACTAGATGAGTCAGTTAAAAAGGGCCTGGGGTTTACCTCAGTTGGTAGAGTGCTGCTCTGTGGTCTCAGAGGCCCTGGGTTCCATCCCCAACACCACAAAAATAGGAGATGGACATGGCAATCCACTCTAAAAGCAGACCCAAAACAATCAGGTCTTTGAAAAAATTCCGTGGGGAAATTTAAAAATTCCTAGAATTAAATGAAAGTGAAAACACAACCTACTACAACCTTTGAGATACAGCAAGGGTTGTTTTTAGTGGGCAGTTTACACTTATGAGGGCTCATATTTAAAAAATTAGAAAGGGAAAGGGCTGAAATAAATAATTTAATGATTCAACTCAGGGTCTTGGGGAAAAAAAGAACAAGTAAAACCAAAAATAAGTAGATAGAAAGAAATGATAAAGATCAGGGCAGAAATTAATGACATAGAGACTAAAAATACACATAATTGATGAAACAAGGAGCTGGTCCTTTGAAAAGATAAACAAGATTGACAAAACCTTAGCCTAACTAAAGAAAAGAAAGAGAAATGAGACTCAAATTAATACAATTAGAAATTAAAGAGGGGCCATTACAACAGATACCAACAAAATACAGAGAACCATTAAGGAATACTTTGAAAGCATATTCCCCCAAACTGGAAAATAAAAATTAAATGGATAAGTTTCTAGAAACATATGACCTAAGATTAATTGTTGTTATTAGGTGTCATGGAGTCACATCTGACTCATAGTGACCCTCATAGGGCTTTTAATGGCTTACTGTTTCAGGATTGTTTCAGGAGTGGACTGTCACATCCTTCTCCTAAAAATTAAATTAAGAGGATATGAATAATTTCAAGAGATCTGTAATGCACCATGAAGTTGACCTAGTAATAGTCTTCCATCAACAGCAAAAAAAAAAAAAAAAAAAAAAATCCCAAAAAAAAAAAAAAAAAAAAAAAAAAAAAAAAAATCCCAGAAAGAGATAGATTCACTGTCAAATTCTATAAGAACAATAAAATAGAATTAACACCAATGTTCCTCAAACAATTCCATATAACAGAAATAGAAGGAACACTACCAAACTCATTCTGTGAAGCCAGTATTATACTGATATCAAAACCAGATAAAGGCAAAACAAGAAGCAAAAACTGCAGACTAGTTTCCCTGATGAACATAAATACAAAAATCCTTAATAAAATATTTGCAAATCAGCTTCAACAACCCATTATAAAGATCATATATTAGCATCAATTTGGTTTCATTTCAGGGATGCAAGAATGGTTCAATATATGTAAGTCAATAAGTGTAAACCAAAACATAAATAGACCCACATCAGAAATCACATGATTATCTCAATAGATGCAGAAAAAAGTCTTTGACAAAGTTCAACACCCCTTCATAATAAAAACCCTGAAGAAACTAGGAATGGAAAGAATATATTTCAACATAATAAGGACAACATGTGAAAACCCATACCCAACATCATACTAAATGGGGAAAAATTGAAAACATTTCCTCCAAAATCAGAAATGAGACAACGATTTCTACTCTCTCCATTGTTATTCTATATATTAATTGAACTCTTAGGCACAACAATAAGGCAAGAGAAAGAGATAAAAAGGATCCAAATAGAAAAGGAAGAAGTAAAAATATACATATTTGTAGATATGATCCTATATTTAAAAGACCCTGAAGGATCCACCAGAAAATATTTAGAGCTGATAAACACTTTCATCAAAGTAGTAGAGTACAATATCAACAACAACAAAAAATCAGTAGCTTTATATTTACCAAAAATGATAGGCTGAAACTGAAATCAAGAAAACAATCTCATTCACAATAGCTTCAATAAGAATAAAATACCTAGGAATAAACCTAACCAAGGAAGTGAAAGACCTCTACAATGAAAACTTTAAAATACTAAAGATAGAAATCAACAAAGACACTAGAAGATGAAAAGACCTCCCATGCTCATGGACCAGAAGAATTTTTTTTTTTTTTTTTGGTACTGGGTGTTGAACTCAGGGCCCTGCGCCTGCATGTTCTGCAAGCGCTGGACCACTGAGCTGCACCCCCAGCCCATTTTTTGAGACAGGTTCTCGCTAAGTTACACAGACTGCCCCTGGTCTCAAACTTGTGATCCTCCCGCCTCCACCTCCCGAGCCGCTGGGATTACAGGTGTGTGCCACCGCGCCCGGCAAGAATTAATATTTGAAAATGGCTACATTGCCAAAAGAAATCTACAGATTCAATGCAATCCCCATCAAAATTTCAATGACATTCTTCACAGAAATTGTACAAACAATCCTAAACTCATTTGGAAGCACAAAAGACCCCTGAGTCACCAAAGCAATCCTGAGCAAAAAGAGCAATGGGGGAGAGGAGATATCATAAAATCTGATTTTAAATTATACTACAGAATCATAGTAACAAAAACAGCATAGTACTGGCACAAAAATAGACACATAGACCAATGGAATAGAAAAAAGATCAAGAAATAAACCCATGCAGCTACAGTCACTTGATGTTTAATGAAAGTATGTTAAAGAAGTATGCCAAAAATATGTTAAAGAAAAGGCAACATATTTAAAAAATGATGCTAGGAAAACTGGCTAGACTCATTCAGAAGACTGAAATTAGATTCCTCTCATCCTATACAAACAAAAATCAGTTTGAAATGGGTCAAGGAACTTAATGTAAGATCTGAAACTTTGAAACTAGAGGGAAATGCAGAGAAAACACTTCAAGATATAGGCATAGGCAAGGACTTTCTGAAAAGAGCCCCAACAGCTCAGCAATCAATAGTAATATTGACAAATAGCATTACATGAATTACAAAAGCTTCTACGTAGCAAAGAAGACAACAGCGTGAAGAGACAGTCTATAGAATGGAAGAAAATCTTTGCCAGCTATATATCAGACAGGGGTTTAATACCTGGAATGTATAAAGTACTTAAGTAATTAAACACCAAGAAAAGAAAATTATCCAATAAAAAAGAGCATATGAATTGAACAGACAATTCTCAAAAGAAGAAATACAAATGGCCAACAATCATATGAAAAATATCCTAAGTCATTACACTCTGGCATCACATCCCATTTAGTCTTGGAAGCTAAGCAGGGTTGGGCCTGGTTAATCATAGGATGTTGTTGTTGTTAGGTGCCGTCAAGTCAGTATCCGACTCATAGCGACCCTCTGTACAACAGCAGAAACACTATTGTCAGTGTTTCTCTGCTGTGCATAGTGTTTTCAATGGCAGATAGATTTTTTGGAGGGGGTTGCCAGCTCCTTCTCCCAAGCCTACAGCTTCTGGTGTTCCCAGGCGGTCTCCCATCCAGGTACTAACCAGGCCTGACCCTGCTTAGCTTCCGAGATCTGACGGGATCGCATGCCACAGGGCTATAGCTGCAGGCTTACAATCCTAGGATAGACAGTGGTAATACTAGATGTTATAGATTTGGGAGAAGGACCAGCAGTCCATTCCCAAACAATCAACCATCAAAAAACCTTATGAATAGAAGCCTGGTAGAGTGTCTGGTAGTGTTTTGTTCTCTTGTGTATAGGGTTGCTATGAGTCAGACCTGACTGTATGTCATCTAACAACAACAACAACAACAACAAAGCCATTATGGAGATTCAAATAAAAACTACACTGAGATACCATCTCTCCCCAGTCAGAATGGCTAGCATCAAGAAAACAAACAAGTGCTGATGAGGATGCAGAGAGAAAGACACCCTAGTACACTGCTTATGGGAATGCAGATTGGTGAAGCCACTATAGAAATCAGTATGGAGGGGCCTCATAAACCTAAAAATAGAATTATCATATAACCCAGTTATACCATTCCTGGGTATATATCTGAAGGAATATAAATCAGCATGCCATTGAGGCACCTGTTCATCCATATTTATTGTGGTGTTACTCATAAGTGCCAATATATTGAATAATCTAGGTGTCCATCAGCAGAATGGACAAAGAAAATGTGGTTTTATTTTTTAAAAAACCATTGAGCCTCATTCAGCCACAAAGGACAAAATCATAGTATTTGCAAGAAAATGGATGGAACTAGGAATCATTATTTTAAGTGAAATAAGGCAAGTCCAGAAAGATAAATTATATGCTTTCTCATATACATATATATATATATATATATATATATATATATATATATATATACATACATATATATATATATATATATATATATATATATATGTATATGGGCTGGGATTTAGCTCAATTGGTAGAGTGCTGCGCTGCAGTCTCTGAGGTCTCGAGTTCAATTCCCAGCACTGCAAAAATGGGAGAAGGACCTGGCAATCCACTCCCAAGGCAATCCTGAAACAGTCAGCCATTGAAAACCCTATGAGGGTTGCTATGAGTTGGATACTGACTATATATATATTTTTTCAATATTTTAATATATATCATGAAAATACAAAGGAGACTAGAGGGAGAATAGAGATTAAAGAAAGGAGGAGGGGATAATACAAAAAGGTAATCAGGGAAAGGAAGAGAATTATCATATTTTTCTTTCAAAGGCACAATCTCAATTTAAATACACATATGTATATATATTATATATGCACAGAAATAAGATGTGTAAGCAGAAGGGGAATCATTGGTGAGGAGGAAGTGAATCAGACAGGAAAGGGGGGTATAAGTGGATAAAGGGGGAACTGAACCTGAGCAATATGTATGGATGAAAATGTCATAATGAAGCCCATTAAGTTGTACACTAAAATTTACCAATTAAAAAAAAGAAAAAAGGGAATTATACAGACTGCATTTTTTAGCTACATAGCACAGACATGAATGTATAATATACTTTCACAGCACTTAAAAGACAAGGTCATAAATAATATTTATCCTGGAAAAAGTACTGAAAATACCATCATTCAATAAAAATACTCTATTGGTATTGGATTTTTTAAAAACTAAATGCTATTAAAGGGCTAGCAATGAATTGAAGCACCAACAATGAGTAGCCTAATGAAAATCCATATCCTTAAATATTTAGCAAATGTATTAAAATGTAGAGTTCTGTCAAAAACTATGAAGACCTTTCAATGGAAAACAATTAAAATTCTGGATATAATAAATAGAAAATATATTTAATGCTTCATTGAGGATAACGTGAAAATAAAAATCTATCAAAATTGGTTAAGTACCACTTAGAAGGAGGATGTAGAAAGTTGCAAGTGAATCCTGATTTCACACTAATAATATGGGAAATACAGATGACCTACCATATCATAACTTTTCCAAAGCCCATAAGAGGACTGAGGTCTCCAGGCAACAAAGGAAACTGAATTCCACAGGTTGACAGGTTGACAAGTGTGTAAGAGTAGAGATAGTATACACAAATTCTACCAGGTCATATGCTTGAACATTTAGTTCAGAGCTGTTGGTGCTGTCCTGGGAGGCTATAGAATTTTGGGAGGTGAGACATAGCTTTAGGGAATTAGTTGCTGCAGGCAGGCCTATAGAGGTTTTATGTGGGTTCCAAGTTCAGGTAATCTCTTTGCTCATGATCTGCCATGAAGTGAGAAGGTTCTCCACCACAGACTTGGCTGCCTGCCCCAGTACCATTCCTGCCTTGCCTCTGTGGACTGAAATCCTCTAAACTCTGAGCCCCAGTAAATTGCTTCCTCCACAATTTTTTTCTGTCAGGTGTTTTGCCACAATGATGCACAACCTAACAGAAAAAGGGACATCAAACTAGCAGACAAAAGTAAATAAGCTAAAATATAACCTAAAATTTGGACAAATTTTTGAAGGACAAATATGTGAAGCAAAACCATTATAATTCCTGAGTCCCCAGAAAAAAAGATGAATTTGTGCTCACTCCAAAGTTTGTTTTTCTTTTGCTTTTCCTCTCTTTATTGGTAAATGTTGGTGGGGTACAGAATAATACAGCATTGGCTTTTTCCATTATTCAACTATTACATCACTTTTGGTTACACTTTTATCAATGTACGAGGTTTATGGAACCTTTTGACTTATATGTAGTAAAACTCATATGCATATTTGGATTAGATCCCCCTATTTTCCCCATGTACTCATGAAGTTACATCCTTTACATTGAGATTATACTCGCCTCATTTATCCCTCTATATTGTTTCTCCTCCCCATCCCGCCTCCTGTAATCTGCTCTTCCCTTTGCTGGTTCCCTCCCTTCTTCTTTCTACCCTTTATATTGTCCCTTCTTCACTAAGTTCAATTGTTCATTTTTATATATCAACTTGGATATAGGATTTTTCTCTCTCTTTAAATAAAATATTCAGCTCCCACATATGATTGAAGAACATGTGGTATTTCTCTTTTTGAGCTTGTGCTCCTTTGCTTAAGATGACTTTCTCAGGTTCTATCCATTTTGCTGCAAATGACATAATTTCATTTTTAAAAAATTGCTGAATAGTATTCCATTGAATGTATGTACTAAAATTTTTTATCCATTTTTCTGTTGATAGCCATCCTGATTGGTTCCATATCCTTGCTATTATGAAGAGTGATGTGCTAAATACGGAGATTCAGGTGTCTCTGTGGTATGATGACTTGCCCCCCTTTGGATATACCTCCAGTAATGGTATAGTTGAGTCTATGACAGTTCTATTTTTACTTTGCTGAGGTATCTCCATATTGATTTCCAAAATGATTGAACCAATTTATGCCTAGTTCCCACAACAGTGTAAGAGTGTTAATCTTTCTCCACATCCTCACCAGCTTTTGTTATTATTTGTTTTGTTGATCCTGGCCATTCTTACTGGAGTTAGATAGAATCTCAGAGTTGTTTTGACTTGTGTTTCCCTAAGCTAGGGATATTGAGCATTTTTTTCACATGCTTCTTAGCCTCACAAATGTCCTCATTTGAGAACTATATTTTCAGTTTCTTTGCCCACTTGTGTATTGGGCTATTTGTTGTCTTGGTATTTGCTTTCTTGAGTTCTTTGTAAATTCTAGAAATTAGTCCTCTGTTACATGTGTACTATGAGAAGATTTTCTACCATTAAGTAGACCTTTCCTTAACCCTATTGGTTGTTTTCTTTGCTGTACAGAAGTTTCTGGATTTCATGTACTCCATTTGTCAATACTTGGTGTGATTTCCTAAGTAATTGGAGCCTTATTAGTGAACTACTTTCCTATGCCTATGTGTTGGAGCATGTTTCCTCTCTTTTCTTCTAGTAAAGTTTCTGATTTTATGTTGAGATCTTTTATCCATTTTGAGTTGACTCTTATGCAAATTGAGAGGTGTGGGTCTGCTCATTTTTCTGCAGTTGGAAATCCAACATTCCCAGCACCATTTGTTGAAGAGGCTATCTTTTCTATAATTTGTTTGCATAGCCTCTTTGTCAAAAATCAGGTGGCTGTAGTTGCATGGGTGTATCTCTGGATCTTAAATTCTGTTCTGTTGGTCTTTAGGCCTATTTTTGTGCTTGTACAAAGCTGTTTTTGATACAATACCCTTTAGTATAAAGTCAGGGGTTGTGATCTCACCTACACTGGTTTTTCAGCTTAAGATAAATTTGGTTATAGGTGGTCTTTTGTATTTCCATATGAATTTTTGGACTATATTTTATTTCTGCATAGTGTGTCACTGGAATTTTAATCGGGATTGCATTAAATCTGTAAATTGCTTTAGGTAGTATAGCCATTCTTACAACATTGATTCTCCGAATCCATGAGCAAGGGAGTCCATCCATCTTCTAGTATCCTCTGGAATTTCTTTCTTTAATGTTTTGAAGTTTTCATTATAGAGATCTTCAGGATCTTTGGTTAGGTCAATTCCTAAGTATTTAAGTTTTTGGTGGGTTATCATGAAAGGGATTTTTGTCTTAATTTCCTCCTCACAATTGGTGTATAGGAAGGCTGCTAATTTTTGAGTGTTAATTTTGTATCCTGCTTTGCTGAAGGAGCTAATTAAGTCTAAAAGTTTTCTAAAGAAGTTTTTGGAGTCCTTTAGGTAAAAGATCATGTCATCCATGAATAAGGATAATTTGACTTCTTTCTGGCCTATCTGTATTGCTTTGATTTATTTCTCTTGTCTGATTACTCTGGCTAGGACTTCAACCACAATATTGAATTGTGATTCAAAGACATTCTTATCTTTTTCATGATCTTAGAGGAAATGGTTTCAATTTTTCTCCATTTAATATGATATTGGCTGTAGGTCTGTCATAAATGGCCTTTATGATGTGGAGGTATTTCCCTATTATATCAATCTTTTCCAGGGTTTTTTGTTTTGTTTTGTTTTGTTCTGTTTGTTTTTTGCTGTACTGGAGTTTGAACCCACGGCCTCGTTCTTGCATGCTTTGCAAGTGCTGTACCACTGAGCTATCAGCCCCCCCCCTTTTTTTTCACTTTTTGAGAGAGGGTCTCTCTAAGTTGTGCAGACTGCCTCTGGTCTCAAACTTGTGAGACTCTTGCCTCTGCTTCCTAGGTCACTGGGATTACAGGGTGTGCCACCATGCCCAGCTTCTCCAGGGTTTTTACCTAGAAAGGGTGTTGCAATTTGTCAAAGGCCTTCTCAGCATAGGTCAAGATGATCATGTGATTTTGTCTGCTAGCCTCTTGATATGTTGAATTACACTACTTTTTTATACGTAGAACCAAGCTTGCATGTGTGAACTGAAGCCCATTTGATCAAGATGCATAGTCTTTTTAATGTGTTGCTCAGTTCACTTTGGTAGGATTCTGCTGAGAATTTTTGCATCTATGTTCATCAGGTAAATTGGTCTATAGTTCTCTTTCTTAGATATAACTTTGCCCAGTTTAGGTATCAGGGTGATGGTGGATTCATACAATGAGTTTGGGAGTGCCCCATCTCTATCTACCTTTTGAAATAGTTTGAGGAGAAGGTTTGATAGAATTCTGATGTGAACCTGTCAGAGCCTGGGCTCTTCTTTGTGAGGAGGATTTTTATTATCTTCTTTATTTCTGTGTATATAATGGGTCTTTTTTGATTGCTTATGTCTTCCAGGCTTAATTTTGGTAAATCATATGTATTAATAAATTTATCCATTTCTTCTGTATTTTTGCTTTTTGAGGAGAATTTCTCAGTGCATTCCCTGATGATTTTCTGGATTTCATTGGTATTGGTTGTTATGATTCATTTATCATTTCTAACTGTTTCAGTTTTGGTCTTTCTTTCTTTCTTTTGTTGAGACTAGTTGTGGGACATCTATTTTATTAATCTTTTCAAAGGGCCAGCTCTTAGTCACATCAATTCTTTGGGTTATTTTTTAGATTCTAACCAGGGTATCTCTGCCTTGATCTGGATAATGTCTGAGTGGTCCCTTTGGGATAGGTTTGTTGTTTGCTTTCTAATGCCTTGAGGTATGTCATTATTTACTTGGGCCTTCCCTAACTTTTGATGAAGGTGCTCACTGCTATGAACTTCCCTTTTAGAACTGCCTTTGCTGTATCCAATAAATTTTGGTAGGATGTGTTCTCATCATTTGATTGCAGGGATTTTTTTTAATGTCCACTTTAATTTCTTCAATAACCCATTGATCATTTCACAATGTATCATTTAGTTTCCATGAATTCATAAAATTTCTGAAATTTTTCTTTTTTTGAGTTCTAATTTTATTCTATTATGATATGATAAGGTACATGGGGATGGTTTCTACTTTTTTTGTATTTGTTGAGGCCATTTTTGTGGACTAAAATTATAGTTTATCTTAGAAAATGTCCCATGTGGTGTGAGAAGAATGTGTATTCTTTATCAGATGGATGGAATATTCTGAAGATATCTGTAAGTTCTAGTTGGTCTATGGCACAATTTAGTTCATTGTTTCTCTGTCTATTTTTTCTTCTGATAACCTGTCTCTTGGCAAGAGTGAGGTATTGAATTCTCCCATAACTATTGTTTCTGGTGCAGTGTGTTCCTTTGTTTCCAATAAAGTTTGTTTTATGAAGCTAAGTGAACCTGCATTTGGAGAATATATATTAAGCAACATTATGGTTTCCTGGTTGGCTGATCCTTTTAGTAATATTTAGTGTCCTTATTTGTCTCTCCTGATTAGTTTGGAATTGAAGTGTAGTCTGTCTGAAATTAGTATCACAACTCTTGCTTTTGTTGTTGTTGTTATTTGTTTGTTTTTTGTTTTCATCCTACTTGGTATATTGTTTTCCAAATTTAATTCTCAATCTTTTATAGTCTTTTTGGTTTAGGTGAGTCTTTTGGATGCCACATATCAAAGGTTTATATATTTTAGCCCAACTGGCCAGTCTATTTCTCTTAACTGGTGAGTTAAGACCCTTAATATTGAAAGTAATTATTGAGAGGTACTTATTATTATACATCAATTCACTTGTTACTGTTTTTTGGTTCTTAGTTATCCTATCATTTCCTTAATTTACTCTTATGTTTGTTGTTCATTTCTTTGATCTTGTATGTGGGCTTGTCTTACCTCCCTCAACTGTTGTGTTTCATTGAGGATCCTCTGCAATGCTGACTTGGTGGCTGTAAATCATTTGAACAAGGCAGTACTGTGGGATGTCTTATACTCACTATTTTGAAAGATAACTATGCTGTATAATGTAATGTTAGTTGGCAATTATTCTTTTTAAGAGCTTTGATAATGTCTGTTCATGCCTTCTTTGCTTTTAATGTTGTTGCAAAGTCCACTGTTATTCTGATGGATTTGAAGGTGAGTTGCCATTTCTCCCTTGCAGCTTTCAGAATAGCTTCTTTGCACTCTAAATTTAGCATTCCAATTATAATGTGTCAAGGGGAGGATCCATTTTGATCTACTCTGCATGGTGTTCTGAATGATTTAATCATATAGGCATTCAGCTCTTGCCTTAGGTTTGGGAAGTTTTCATCTAATATTTCTTTGAATAAATTTCCTAATCCTCTTGTGTTGTTTTCTGCTCCTTCATGGGCCCCCTGAATTCTTAGGTTTCATTTTCTCATTTTATCAGAAATCTCTTAAAGATCTTGTTGATATTGTTTCTTCATTCTATCTTAGCTTGTAACTAATATCTTATATTTGTTTTTCTATTACAGCAATCCTATTTTCAACTTCATCTATTATTCAGACTGCAGACTATAACACAGTGCTGCATTGGTTTAATTTTCCTTGCATATTTAGGATCACTGTTTGGTTCTTTTCTAGGTTTTCAGGTTCTCTGAGAACTCCTCCAAATGAGATACTTTTTATCCATTGAGTCAAGAGATTTCATGGTGCTGTCTTTGAGGTCTTTTAGCATATTTATAAGCAAGATTCTGAATTCTCCTTCAGGCATCTCCAGAAATTAATTTTCCCTGATGTTTTCTGTTGAGGTGCTTTGGTCTATAGGACCTTCCCACCCAGCATGCCTTCATGTTTCATGTGCTTTTCTGTTGAGACTTGCACATTGCTTGGTCAGGGTACTAGCTTCCACCCCTTCATATGTAAAGAGATTCTTCCCCCTAGTGTTCCTTTGACTTTGGGTAATGATGGGTCACTGGCACTTCTCTCTCCATCCCTGGCCCCTTGGTTTGTGGCCTCAGTGCCCAGTACCTAGCTTCTGCTGCAAATTCTGTATTCATAATTCCCCATAGAGTTTCTTTCCATCCCCCACATTCCTAACCCCTAATTGGTCCACAGCTTAAACCGTGTGTCATAGGTTCCCCAAACCATGGTACTTTTCCACATCATAAGCTCTATCAGGCCCCAGATGTGCTTTATTCTTAACAAGTTCTCCTAGGCTCAGGGAACCATCAGTGACTGCCACTCTTCACTGTCCTCTAGCCTCTCCAACCCTGAGTTTCCCTCTCTCCAGCTCACAGATCCAATGGGACCAGGAGCCAGAGCAGCTACTCCCAGGTGGGTGGGGGGAAACACCACTCATATACTCACAGACTCTCATTTGGCCTCTTCCCCAGATGTTCCTAGTTACCTCCACTTTGACCACCTTCCTTCCTACCAGCCATGACCATTTGAGATCTCTGCCACACTTTCCTCAGCTAAGCGTCTTTGTTGGGCAACCTAGAGTGCCTCCTTCTTGCCTCTTGCCATCCAGGTTATTGTTTAGCTGCATCCCTCCTGGTGCCTCAGCCTATCATCCAATTTTCATTGCTTTCTGTTATACAATTTCCTAAACTGTGATGATAGTATTATTTTAAGATTTCTTAATTCCACCACACGGAAAGGGATTTTCCCTAGATACTCTCTTGTTCAAATCTGCCAGGTCTGAGGGGAGGAGTTTCTGTACAACATCCTCTGGTAGGAATGATGGTGGGATGTCTGCACCATTCTCTCCAGCTGGACCAGGTTACAGGGTATACTCAGCAACCTACCCTGAGAGAGTGTACCACCAGTGCTCTACCAGCAGAGTGGTGGTGTGTTGCCTCCAGACATTCTGAGGTTTATGTTCCCCTGAAGAGCTCACACATGCCAAGATCTGGCCTCAAAGATCTCAGCCCAAATGGCAGCAGCAGATGGTGTTAGGTTGAGGCTCTGGTGCCACCCTCTCTAGCATGTCCTGACTTCAGGGCTCATTCAATGATCCCACACTGCAGTGGGTGGGATGATGGTGTGTCATCCCCAGTAGATCTGAGGCCTGTGCTCCCACATGGAACTGAAATCACACTGTACTCCCATCACAAACTGCACAATGAGGACTTCCACAGTGGGAAGATGGTGGATAGACTTCCTGGTGCCAACCCTGCTTCCTTCTCTGGGCCTCACTCACTGGACTCTCTCCATGAAAAGTGCTGCCAGGGCCTTGTCTATAGGACTTTTGTGGGTTGCTGGAGCTGTGCCCTGCTGCAGATCTGAGCCCTTGGCTCTAGTGTAGAATTTTCTCTGCATTTTATGCTCTCTGTGCTCTGTGTGTGAGATGATAAGGGATCATCAGTAGCGCTTCCTCAGGTACATCTCTGATTTGGACTCCCCATCTATACTCCTCCTCCAAACTCTCTCCCCAGTCTGTGCAGCCCACATCTTGCCACTGGAATTATTGGTGAGTTTCTTGCTGGCAGAGTTCTGTGATGGTAGTAATTTTTTCTTCTTTCTGGGACAAAGCTTCATGTTTCTACTGCCATTCTCTCTCTGACCTACGATGCTGATTCCTTCTATTTTTAAATTTTTCTGCAGTTGATGCTACATACCTACCTCAGTCTTTCTTTCCCTCTCTCTCTTATCTTATATTTTACTATAACTATCTGTTCAGTATGAATTTTAAACCATTATTTCAGCTCTCCTCTTTCTCTAAGTCTCAAGGCAGGTGATACCTCTCCTCCCCCTTCCATCAGACACATCTTTTTTTCTTTTTCTTCGTGTGCCTCTAAGTTACCATGGGAAAGACTGGTACAGAAAAATTGATTTGGAGCCAGGCACATGCTGTAATCTCAGTAACTTGGGAGGTAGAGGCAGAGGTAGCCTGAATAACTTAGCAAGACTCTGAGACTAGAGAAATAGAGTATTTTCAAATTATGTGCAAGATTGTAGGTTCAAACCCCAAATCCTGGAGAGGGTGGAGGAGTGGTGTAGGGAGAGAGAGAGATACAGAGAGAGGGGGCGGGAGAAAGAGGAAAGAGAAAGTGATTTGGGAAAGCTACCCCTGCTTAGCATAGGCATTTTAAATTTAATTAGATAGTGCATAGAGTCTGTATGCTTCTCTATATCTTTTGTTCTGTGAATTAAAAACTTTAAGCCATATAGGGGAGAACATCAAACTCCTTTGTCCTTCCCTTTTCTTTATCTAGTTAAAAATTATTTGTTGTAGTACAGAAGTAGAATCAAAATCCACTGCCATTAGAGTTAAGATATGAGTACACCCAAGCCTCATGACACAAGCAAATATCCTTTGTTACTAGGAGAGGTCCACAAGCAAAAATCATACACCCATGGGAGAAGAACAAAAAAGCTTATTTACCCTTACATTCAATATCAAATTATCCCCACCTAAGACCGGCCACGGCACAATGTATTTTGGCTACCATGGTATGGCAGGGGAAGGAATGCAAGCAAAGATACACTTTTGAAGGCCAGGCAGGTAGTGTGCCAAACATTTGAAGACAGGCAAAGAAGAAGGGGTGTTGGGGAAGGGGAAGAAAGGAGGAGAAGGAAGAAGTAGAAGGAGGGTAGAAAGAGGAGAAATCACTTCTGAGCCTAATTATGAGGTTATTATCAAGTAATAAGCAATAGCAAGTTACTGCTAGAAAAAAGTCAAGAGCATGACAAAAGTCATTACCCTATAGCTTAGATATGAAGAAACTTCTAAAGCTGAGAGTGGAGAAAACTTACTGAGAAAAACCCTTGCCAATCACTGGAGAAATTAGAAGCCTGTGTTACAGTGAAGGTAATTATCATAAGGCAAAACCTAAACCCTGCTCAGTTCCTGATTAGATTCATTCATATTAATGGCTTGACAGAAGCAAAAGGTATTTTCAGCATAAATACCATTAACCCTAGTTTCTGTGATATATTATGTCAGCATTCAGTGAAAAATCATAAGACAAGCAAAGGATGCAAGGATAATGATCTACTGTGAAACAGAATAAAACTTAAAGCCAGAGCCATCAGATAAAGACATAAAAATAACCATAATAGCAATGTTCTAAGATCTAAAAGAAAGATCTAAATGAAAATATATAAAATATGCATAAGCATATAGAGTATTTCATCAGACAGATGGGAAATGTATATGAGTCTAATAAAAACACTGAAAAGATTTTTAAAATTGGTAATGGAGATGAAAATTTTCTTTGATGTACTAATTACCAGAGTGGAAACAGGTAAGGAAAGGATCAATAAACTTGAACGTAGTAAAATACATCATCCCAACTGAAATAAGAGAAAACAGATGAAAAACATGGATTGTAGAATTTAAGAGCTGTGGGAAAATAGCAGTCTGATATACATTTCAAAAACAAAATATGATTGGACATATCATAGTCAAACTGCGGAAAATAAAACGTAATGAAGAAATCTTGAAGGTAAGCAGAGAAAAATGAAGCATTTCAAAAGAAAAAACAAAGATGAGATTTACCACAGATGTCTTTATCAAAGGTCTAAGCAAAATAAAAACATTGGCATGATATCCTTAAAGTACAGAAAGAGAAAACCCTATTGATTCTGAAGTTCACCACTAGAAATGACAAGATGAATGTAATTATGGAATATTTTTCTTATTTGCAGTCATTTTAGAGATACTTGACTAATACAAAAATAGTAACACAATTATATGCTTGTAAAATATGCAAAAGTAAAATGTATGACAATAATAGCAGAAAAAATGAGGAACAATGTAACTATGGTGTTGAAATCTGCTTAAACTACACAAGAAGTGGTATAATTATACTTGAAACTTGACTAAGATAAGCTACAGATGGGCATTGCAAATCCCAGAATATTTAAATATATTACTAATAATCTAATGTTGTTGTTGTTAGGTGCCATCGAGTTGGTGTCCAACTCATAGTGACCCTACATACAACAGGTGAAACACTATTGTCAGTGCTTCTCTGCTATTCATAGGATTTTCAATGGCAGATTGATTTTTGAGAGTGGGTTGCTGGGTCCTTCTCCCAAGCCCACAGTACCTGGTGTTCCCAGGCGGTCTCCCATCCAAGTACTGACCAGGACTGACCCTGCTTAGCTTCTGAGATCTGACAGGATCAGACACCACGGTGCTATGACTGCAGGCCAATAATCTAATAGTGGAAATATAAAATGATCCTAAAAATATCTAATAAAAAGCAAAGTTTAAAAAAAAAAGAAAAACAACAAAGAACAGATAGGATAAATAGACAAAACCCAGCAACATAGTGGATTTAGCCAGGTGTGGTGGCATACACCTGTAATCCCAGTGACTTTGGCAGCAGAGGCAGGATGATCGCAAGTTCGAGATCAGAGGCAGTCTGCATAATTTACTAAGAGCCTGTCTCAAAAAGGGAAAAAATAAAAAAGGGCTGGGGGTGCAGCTCAATGGTCCAGCACTTGCAAAGCATGCAGGCGTGAGGCCCTGGGTTCAATCCCCAGTACCAGAAAAAAAAAAAAAAAAAAGGACTGGATTTAAGTTTTAAAAACAGTCTATGTAACAATAATTACATTAAATTTAAATGATCTGAAAAATACCAGTTAAAACGCAGAGCATGTCAGATTGGATGATCCCTTAATTGATAAGAATTAATTATGGAAATTGGAAAACACTTTGAATATGGAGACAGAGATAGGTTAAAAGTAAAAGGATAGGAAACAGATGTTGTTTTAGTTATTTTTTCTCTTTGCTGTGACAAAGTACCTGACTTAAAAAACCTATGGGAGGAAAGATTTATTTTGGCTCATGATCTAGAGGATCTCAGTATATAACGGTGGGGAGGTGTGGTAGAGGAACTGGCAGTAGGGATTTTGGCAGATAACTTTTCCATACTATAGCATCAAGAAGCAGAGAAAGACCTCCAAAGATGCAATCCCAGTGACCTACTTCTGTAGGTCCCACCTCCTGAAGTTTCACAGCCTTCCACTACAGTGCTACCATCTGAGAACCTAGCATACATACACATGTCCTCTGGAATACATTTTATATTCAAATATTAACAAATACTGTCATGCAGGCAATATGCGAAATAAACCTCAGTAACTATACTAATGTCAAATAATACCATCCTTCAGAACTAATATTACCAGGATTTACATTATTATAAGGAACTCACTTCCTGAAGGGTACATAATTATCCTAAGTTTTTATGTACATACAAATGACTTCAAAATACATGAAGAAATAACTGATAGAACTGAAATGAGAAATAGAAAAATCCATAGTTATAACTGAACCCTTTAGTGCTTCTCAGTAACTGGCAGGAAAAGTAGATGGAAAATCATGAAGGTGTAAGAGATAAAAGAACATTATCTACCAAGTCTATCCAGTTAATACTCATACAACAGTCTCCTAATCAAAGCAAAAGGTACATTATCTTTAAGTGTAATGGAATTCTCACCAAAATAGGCCATATTCTGGGCCATGAGACAAATCTCAACAAATTGAAAAGAACTAAAATCACACCAGATATGTTTTCAGTCTACAGTGAAATGAAAATACAAATGAATAACAAAAAATATAGGTAAACTGCCTCCTCCTTCCACAATCCCAGTCCCAGTATTTAGAATTAAACAATACTTTTTTAAGTGATCTATGGAATTCATTTGCTTATTTTAGTATATTTTGGAAAGAAAAATGGAAGCAATATATCAAAATTTATGGATTACAATGTTGTTGTTAGGTGCCATTGAGTCAGGTCCAACTCATAACAACTCTGTGTACAACATAAAGTTTCATAATAATGAAACACTACCAGACACTGGGCCATGTACATGATCTTTTTATATTTAAGCCTAGTGGCAGACACTGTGTCAATCCATCTAGTTGAGGATTTTCCTTTTTTTCATTGACTCACCACTCTCGTAAACATAATGTCCTTCTTCAGGGATTGGCTCCTCCTGACAACATGTCCAAAATATGTAAGATGCAATCTAATCATCCTTGCTTATGGGTTGCAGTAAGAGTATAAAATTTATAATACTAAATACTTTAGAAAATAAAAATGACTCAAATAATAAATCTCACTTTTCACCTTAAGAGACAAAAGCAAAATAAAGTTAAAGCACATGAAGACAAATAATAAAAATAAAAGTAGAAATCAATAAAACAAGAAAAACCATAGAAAAGATCAGTGAAATCATATTATGCCACAAAAGTAATTTGTTCTTAATGCCATAGTACTTAAATCAAGCTTATATTTTACTACTGGAAAAAGATTAAATGATATAATATTTACTAGTTTTCACATGTACTAGTATATGCTATGGGGGCTGGGATTTAGCACAGTTGGTAGAGCGCCGCTCTGCAATCTCTGAGGTCCTGATTTCAATTCCCAGCACTGCAAAAATGGGAGCAGGACCTGGCAATCCACTCCCAAGGCAATCCCGAAACAGTCAGCCATTGAAAACTCTATGAGGGTCGCTATGAGTCGGATACTGACTCGACAGCACTTAACAACCACCACAACAAGTATATGCTATTTCTACTCGACTATTTTGTTACATTGTTTCACTGACATTTTAAAAATTATTTTAAAGAAAGTGGATACATACAAGTAACTTATCTTTCATTAGCTTCTTTCCACTTTTTCTAAATTACTAGAAAATATGACATCTAGCAAATTTCACTCATCAATGACTTTGATTTTATTTTTTTCAATTCTCTTTTTCCTTGATTCTTACATTTTTTTTCCTGGTCCTTTCCTTTAAGTCTTTTTACTTTTCTTTCTCTGTCTATGTTCAATTATTTTTCTTGAGTAATTTTGTAGTTTTCTATTTCCTGAAAAACAAATGAGATTGGGTAGAAGAATGCCTTAGTCTTTCAGCATATCTATTAATACTTTTCTGTACTCTGAAATAGTCATAAGTAGTACAGTAAATGAGAAGTAGAAATCAATGGTGCTGGTGACTAGGCTTCTCCCTTATTAATTCAGAGAACTCCAAGCAGTCAGCTGTTAATACTACTACTAACCATCTATATGTATAGTCACTTCCAAAAAACAACTGTAACTATTATCTACAAAGTTTGATGACTTGTGCTTGAAAAGATAGAGCAAGTGTGCATATTGGCTCTTTTCTCAAAAGCATTGAAATTGTCAAGATATTTTCTTTATATTTGAAAAATCTTAATAGTTTGCCTTGTCTTTGGCTTTCATAAATTTGGCTAAAATATTTCTTTGGCCTTCATAAGTTTGGCTAAAATATTTCTAGTCTGGATCTCTTTATATTTTCTCTATTTAATATGATTCCAGGCTACTATATTTTCAATTACTTTCCTGCTTCTTTCTTGCTGTTTCCTTGAATCTCCTATATTTCTTGAGTTCCTATTCTTTTTCTTCAAACATTTATCTTTCTTCCTCAAATTGGATGGTTTCCGTTGACCTGTGATTGAGGTCACTAATTCTTTCTTCCACCATCTTGGATCTGATATTGAACATATCTGATGAGTTTTTACATTTGGTTATTTTTTTTTAACTCTAGGATCTCCATTTTGTTCTTTTTATTCCTTTTATTTCTCTACTGAAATTCCCTACTTAAATCTATCATTACATCTTCTTTTAATTCTTTGAATGTAAATTTCTATAATTTTTTAAAAAATGTTTGTAATGGTTGCTTTGAACTCTGTCTGCTAAAACATATTTAGGTCTCCTCAGAATTAGTTTGTATTGATTATTTTCCCCCTGAATATGTAGCATACTTTCCTGTTCCTCTAATATCATTATTTTTTGTTAAAAACTGGTCATTTTATACAAAATTTTATAACCTAAGATGTCCAATTTTTTTTTTCTTGGTACTGGGGGTTGAACCCAAGGCCTCAGACTTGCATACTTTGCAAGTGCTATACCACTGAGCTGTCCCCCCCACCCCCAGTCCATTTTTTTACATTTTGAGAGAGGGTCTTGATAAATTACACAGACTGCCTCTAATCTCAAACTTGCGATCCTCCTGCCTCCACCTCCCAAATTGCTGGGATTACAGGTGTGCACCATCGCACCAGCTAAATGTCCAATTTTTAACCAGGGGTTTTCCTTTAACATTTTAAAAATCTTCTCTCTTTAGTTCACAACCAAATAATGCCTTTATCAGAAGACTGCAACTATATCATATCACAATAGTCAGATTGTTACTCTCTACCACACTCTTACAGAACAAGCAAAAGTAAGGCTGTATAAGCCACTTCCTTTTCTTTTTAAGACAAAGAACATTTAGAAAATGTAGAATTAAACTTAAATCTTTTTGAAAGCAAAGAATCTAATAATATATTGAAATTTCATTATTTGTCATAGGATTTAGCAATGCCTATCCACAAACAGCACCGTAGAACATATCCTAAAATTAAAGGGCATTGACAACTAGCTGGAAACTTAGACTTCTGGTTATATTGTCAGGTACTTTTACTCCTGAAACACAACTCAAAACTAGATGGGAGTTTCTGCTTATCCAAAATTTAATTTTGTATTCTTTTTGACTCTGGTCAGAATTTTGGATTTCAAATTCTTGTTATTGTTAGGTGCCCTCGTATCTGACTCATAGCAACCCTATGTACAACAGGTGAAACACCATTTTCAGTGCTTCTCTGCTTTTCATAGGTGGATTGACTTTTCAATGGTGGATTGATTTTTTGGAGTGGGTTGCCAGGTCCGTCTCCCAAGTCTACAGCACCTGGTGTTCCCAGGCAGTCTCGCATCCAAGTACTAACCAGGCCCAACCCTGCTTAGCTTCCAAGAACTGACGTGATCTGATGTCACAGGGCTACAGCTGCAGGCCTTCAAATTCTTATCCATACTTAACTGTTCAGAATAGTGTATCTAAGCTTTCCTTTTTACTCCACCTGTAACTAATTCCTCTCTTTTGAATTACTAAATAAGTTCTTCGTGTCAATTTTACAATGTATACCACATTCTCCTTTATATCGTAGACATTTTTCAATGACATATCTTTTTGTGGCAATATTCTCCCCCTTAATTTTAATAATACAAGCTTTGAATGTGTTATGATTAATTCTAGCTAAATATTATTTTCCCAACCTTCCTTAAAGTGATAAAGATCTCATCAAGGGGATGAAAGGAAAAGTAATGTGAGCAATTTCCTTGCCAGGATGTAGAAGAGATGTTGTATTCTTGTTTTCTGTCTTTCCTTCAGCATTCTGTAGCCCAGAATATGGTAGGCTTTGTGAAACATTTTGGTCCTATTAGGCCCTAATCAAGGTCCTATTTGGTCCTAATCAAGGACTAAAATTGTCCTTAACATCCTTCTTGTTGTAGTTGTTAGGTGACATCCTTCTAGACAGAAGAAACTGGGTCTCTAACATCATGGATTAACCATACTAATCTTGAATTACTTATACTCGACTATAACTTGAAATAGAAATACTATTTTATCTTGCATAAGCTATTGGTTTTTATTTCCCTTTGTTTGAGCAGGAAATAAGTGATAATCGAAGGAGACAGCTATACGATCCACATTGTATGTGGTAATGAATTCAAGATGAAGACACTATGAACACATATTTAGCTTAATTACAGAGATTGTTATATATAAAATACATATTTATACATATACATATACACAGGTGAGTATACACACATATATTTCCTTGCTCTGTCAGCTGAGAGTGTAGAAGCAATGAAACCACAGTAGCAATGAGCACACCTAACACCTAGATCTTAGTTTCAAATACACTTTCCAACAAAAGCAACCAGAGCTCACTAGAGAAATAGCTGGGTTATAGGACTAGGGCAAGAATTCAGAAAGTACTTTGTAGTGCCAAAAAAAAAAAAAAAAAGAGAGAGAGAGAGAGAGAAAAGAAAAGAAAAAGACAAAAAGAAATAAAAAAGAAAAAAGAAAACAAGAAAAGGAAGAAAATGAAAAAGAAAGTTAAAAAGGCAGAGTCCAAACCAAAGGAAATCCCAATGGTTAAAGCTGGAGCAATATGAGCAACAAAACAAGGCAGTATTGGATTTTAACCCAATGCATAAAATAAATACCCATGAATTCATACTTATATAAATAAATGATTAAATAAATGGGAATAAGAGATAAATGCCCCATACAATTTTTTTTTTGTATTTGTTAGGTGCCATCGAGTTGGTATCCGACTCATAGCAACCCTCTGTACAATAGGGGAAACACTATTGTCAGTGCTTCTCTGCTGTTCATAGGGTTTTCAATGGCAGAGTGATTTTTTTGGGAGGGGTTGCCAGGTCCTTCTCCCAAGCCTACAGCTTCTGGTGTTCCCAGGCGGTCTCCCATCCAGGTACTAACCAGGCCCGACCCTGCTTAGCTTCCGAGATCTGACGGGATCGGATGCCACAGGGCTACAGCTGCAGGCCTACCCCATACAAAGGAAGTCCAAATAATTTATGTAAATTCTCAGGCTTCTAGAATGTAGTACATAACTCCTCACTCTTTCAGTATCACATTGTGACTTTCATCCAAAGATTGCAATATAGAAAAAGAGAAAACAGAGACTGACTTGACAGAGTAAAACTTCACACACTCTATCCCAGCCAGGTGATCCAAGGTTAATATCAAGTGTGATAAGTCATGTTGATCATGTACATTTGATATAATGTAATGAGAACTACACTGTACCTCTGATCTTCTGCCTCATAACACATAACCCAGTCTAATCAGGAAACAAATGTCAAATCAATCCCAATTGAAGAAAATCCTTCAAGTGGCCAGTGCTCTTCAGAATTGCCATGATCATCAAAAGTAAGAAAAGATCTGAGAAACTGTCACGTACAAGAGGAACCTGAGGAGACAGGACATTTAAATATAATGTTGTATGATGGATGGGATCCAGGCACATAAACAGGAAACCAAGAAAATCTAAGAAAATTTGAATAAATTATTGGCATTAATTAATAATAATAATATATCAATATCTCCCCCACACCTGTTAGCTTCTTGTGCCGTGGAGCTTGTGCATTGCTGTGAAGCTGAAAGCTATGCGACAAGTATTTCAGAAATAAGTAGGGCCACGTATGGTGGACAGGTTTCAGTTGAGCTTCCAGACCAAGATAGTCTTTGGAGAAGGACTCAGCAGCCCACTACAGAAACTGTTGTTGTTGTTGTTGTTGTTGTTGTTGTTGTTGTTAGGTGCCATCAAGTCATGTCCAACTCATAGCAACCCTCACAGGGTTTTCAGTAGCTGATTGTTTCGGGATTACCTCCAGAGTTGACTTCCATGTCCTTCTCCCATTTTTATGGTGCTGAGAATCAAACCCAGGACCTCAGAGCCTGCAGAGCAGCACTCTACCAACTGAGCTAAATACCAGCCCCTTGAAACAATTAGGCATTGAAAACTCTGTGACTAGCTGAGAAGCTCTGTTAAATATAGTGCCAGAAATTGAGCGCCCTAGGCTAGAAAGCATTTGAAAGACAACTGGGAAAGAGTTGTCTTCTCAAAGTAGAGTCAACTTTGATGATAGGAATTGAGCAAAGCCTCTGGGAACTCTTTTTGCTTATGTGGTATGACCCAAAATGAGAAAAAACACAGTGGCTGCAATATTGGTCTCCAACATAAAAGGATCATATGCATGGTGCAGTGTATGGTAAAGTTTCATTTGGGGCAGCTATGAGTCAGACCTGACTCAAGGGTACCTAACAACAACAACAACAAATTAATATAGGCTCATTAATGATAACAAATGTAGATTCTAACAGTAACATATCAATAAAAGAGGAAATTGAGTGTGAAGTACTTGAGAAGCCTGTACTATCTTTCTGTCCTTGGTTCCCTTTGTTCTATTCTAGTCATCATAGAAACTGTGATTCACCTAAAACTAACAACAACAACAACAAAGACAAAGCCAGACCATTGTCACTGGACTACTCAGAACCCACTAATGTCTCCTTGTTCACTACAGCAAAATTCATGATCCTTACAAAGATCTATAAAGCCCATGTGACTTGCTTGCTCCAGTTTCCAGTCATCTCATTTCTTACTATTCTTCCCTTCTTTCACCCTACCCTTGCTGATGCCCCTAAATTCCCAATAAGCTGCTTTCTCAAGATCTTGACTTTCTGTTGCCTCTGCTAGAATGTTCTTCCCTAAGAATTAGCACATCTCATACTCAATTGCTTTAGATATTTGTGCAAATACTACCTTGTTGCTGAGTACTTTCTAGTGACTGTTTTTAAATTCCAGCACTTTAAATACACTTGTTATTGCCTTTTCCTACCTCATCTGCTTAGCCATTTTTATCATCTAACAATTTTTATATAATTATCTTGTTTATTATCTGTTTCTTACATTAGAATGTAAACTCCAGGAGAATAGGAAATTTGTCTGCCTACTCCCACATCTTCTATACTCAGAAAAGTGTCCAACACCCAATGGATATCAATATTTATTGAATTAAAGGAACAAATGAATATAAATGTATACTTGGAAGGAAAAATTTGCTCAAGTATATATGGCTGGCATATTTAATTCTGATCAGGTGCCAGCCAAGACAGCTTATAGCAAAAACAAGTATTATACCAAAAACATGTTTTTCTAGAGATCTATGTCACATCTGTTTTTATGGATTTATATTATTTTTATTTAAAACACCGTGAAAACTCATTATTTCTTACTACCATCATTTAAAAATTTATGATAATTAAACCTGGGATATGTACTATGAAAAAGCAATTGCTAATCAAATTAACAGTGTAGACAAAATTATAAGAGAAGATATTGGATTTCTAAATTATGTAAGAATCATTTTTATAGATTTTAAGCAAATGCCAAAAGAAATGAATATTCTTAATTACAAGTGAGTCTCATGAATTCTTTAAATGAAAGTCCACTGGAGAGCTTCATGGAATACTTTGAGAACAAATCTTTTAAATAACTGTGTTTATGTAAGGAAAGCAAGACTATCTTCAACAATAGCTTATCATTCAGGCTTTTTATGAATATGGGGTAGTCTTTCCTACTAATTAGTCCAAAATGTTGAATATTGAAATATTTTTCTGGTTTTGGTTTCTCCATTACACTTGTTTTTAATTTGCTTGTGTTTTAAAATAGACTTCCTACTATAATTTTCATGGCTTTAGACTTTAATACCCCTTAAGGTAGTAGGAAGGGTCCAGAATTGATTAAAAAAAAATAGATACAGTGTAACAACACTTCTTTCATTCACTCAATTTTTTTTCTTTTTCTCCTTTTTTTTCTTTTTTTAAATTATTATTATTACTTTTTGCCATACTGGGGGTTGAAGCCAGGGCCTCACGCCTGCATGCTTTACAAGGGCTGGACCACTGAGCTGCGCCCCCAGCACTTTTTTTTTTTTTTTTTTTTTTTTTGAGACAGGGTCTCCCTAAATTACACAGACTGCCTCTGGTCTCGAACTTGTGATCCTCCTACCTCCGCCTCCTTAGCCACTGGGATTACAGGCATGCACCACTGTGCCCGGCCCCACCCTATTTTTTTCTAACTCATATTGCCATGGAATAAAGCTTGGAAGTAACTTCTGATGTTTTTAAAAATTGTTTTCCACTATTTTAAATAATTTCAATTACCTGAGTGTTATTCTGATTTCTATTCTGCTGGGTGAATATTATGGAATGTGAAAACCACCAACAGTCTCCTGTTTCCAAAGGCCTACGTAGAGATATATTCATGTTCATGAATTCATGTTCATGAATTATAAAATTCAATATTGTAAAGATTTTAAGTCTTCCCAAACTGATTTATAAATTTAATAAGATTCTAAAGAAATCTTGAATGATTTTTGAAAAAATTCTCCAGGTAATTTAAAACCTATGTGGAAAAACAAGGAACAAGTACAGCCAAGACTATCTTAAATGATACATAACACAAAATTAGAGGATAAACCAGATATCAAGATTTGTTTTAAACTACTGTAATTAAGGCACTGTGATATCAGTGCAAGAATAGGCAAAAAGACCAACAGAGTACAAGACCTAATGCAGAAATAGATCCATCCTTATATAAGCATTTGATTTATTAAAAGATAATAGTGAAATTCAATGAAGAATATCATAATCTTTTCTAGAAATGAAGTCAGATTAACTGGATGCCTATGTTGAAAGAAAATTAATTCACATATATATGACCTGCAGAAAAAATGACACCTGGGTGGACTAAACATCTAAATATGAAAACTAAAACATGCAGCTTCTACGAGATAATACCAAAACATCTTCAAATTTTTTATGTAGATTTCTTAAAAAGGACAAAATGATAAATTAGACTACATCAAATTAACAACTTCTGTTATGGAAAGAAATTGAGGTAAGTCACCAATTAGGAGAATATATTTGTAATATTGTTGTTGTTGTTAGATGCCGTCGAGTCGGTATCCAACTCATAGCGACCCTCATAGGGTTTTCAATGGCTGACTGTTTTGGGATTGCCTTGGGAGTGGATTGTCAGGTCCTTCTCCCATTTTTGCTGTGCTGGGAATTGAAGTCGGGACCTCAGAGACTGCAGCACAGTGCTCTACCAACTGAGCTAAACCCCAGCCCCATATTTGTAATATAGTTATCTTAAAAATGACTTAAATCTAGAATATAGGTAGAACATCCTCAAATAGATAATTAAAAACAAACCAAGTTTAGAACAGGCAAAACACTTTTAAATGATTTTTTTTTAAATAAAGGACAAAGGAATATGCCAATAAGTATTTGAAAAAGCACTCAGTGTTACTAGTTATCAAGGACATGCAAATTAAGTGCACAATGAAATAAAATCACACACTCAGTAATATGGCTAAAATGAAAAAGACTAACAATACCAAATATTGGCAAAGATGTGGAGTAACTGATATTCACAAGCACTTTTTATAAGAGTGTAAATTGAAATAATAACATTTGGAAAACTATTTGGCAACATCTAGTAGGCTGACCATATGCTTACTTATGTTCTAGTAATTCTAAAGCAGAAATGTGCCCACATATGCAACAAAGACATAGAAAATTTCCAGAGCTGCATTATTAATATCAGCTGAAAAGTGGAAACAACTCACTGCTGAATTATTAAAATAGATACATAGATGTGTTTATCCAAACATTAGAATATGTTAGAGTAAATAAAAATTAATACTTTACTGCCATAAACAATAAAGATAAGCCTCACAAACATATTATTGAGTAAAAGATGTCAAACACAGAGTAATATGTGCTGCTTGATTTGTCCTGTTCATATAAAATTCAAAACCAAACTTACTAAAATAAATCAAGAGCCAAAATAGTATTTATATTACAGAGAGTAATATAAACCCAAGTGGCTTCTAGGGTTGATGTCAGTATTCTATTTCACAAACAATCTATTTTTGGTCTGTGTAATAAGTACACAGCTTTGTTTGCTTTGGAAGTATTTTTATAAGGTTTCTTTGATTTAGAACCTTTAATTTTTCTCAATATATGTTATACTTCAATTAAAAATTAAGAAAAATGGAAGCAATTGAAATGCTAAATAAGAATACATGGAAGAAAAGCAGAGTGTGGTGGCATATGCCTATAACCTTAGCACTCAGGAGACTGAGGGAGAAGGATCATGAGTTCAAAGCCAGCCTGGGGTACACAGCAAAGTCTCTGTCTCAAAAAAGAAAATAAATAAATAAATAAATAAATAAGAATATATGGAAAATAGGAGAAGACTTTAAGATTATACTGCTCTACTGTGTTTGTGTTATTCTAAATGAGAACAGAGATTGATCAGTTTAGATATTAAGTATGCATATTAAAACAAGAATAATAACAAAAGAAGAGAAATGGAATGTAAAAATAGCGATGAGGAAAGTCTCATATGTACAACACAAGAAAGAACAATCATAGTACAATCACCTGAACATGAAAAAGAAACTATGATTTCAGCCAGGTTGTTGTTGTTAGGTGCTATCGAGTCGAGTCCGACTCATAGAGACCCTATGTACAGCAGATT
>VMDO01002152.1:159759-177428 GCA_007922755.1 Pedetes capensis
AAACGATCTTATTTATGTTTAAGCCCATTGTTGCAGACACTGTGTCAATCCATCTGGTGGAGGGTTTTCCTCTTTTCCGTTGACCTGCCACTCTTCCAAACATGATGTCCTTCTCCAGGGATTGTTCTCTCCTGACTACATGTCCGAAATATGTAAGACGCAGTTTGGCCATTTTTGCTTCCAAGGAGCACTCTGGTTGCACTTATTCTAGGACAGATATTGGTTCTTTTGGGAGTCGGTGGTATATTCAACAGATGTCTCCAGCGCCACAATTCAAAAGTATCAATTCTTTTTCTGTCTCCCTTGTTCAATGTCCAGCTTTCACAACCATATGATGCCACTGAAAATACGGTGGCACGTGTCAGATGCACCTTCGTCTTCAATGTGACATCTTTGCTTTTCAATACTCTAAAGAGATCTTTTGCCACAGCTTTTCCTAGAGCAATGCGTCTTTGGATTTCTTGACTGCTGCTTCCACGGGTGTTGATTATAGAGACAGGCAAAGCAAAATCTTGGACAACCTCAATCTTTTCTCCATTTATTGTGAAGTTGTGTGCTGACCCAGTAGTAAGGATTTTTGTTTTGTTGATGTTTAGTCGTAACCCATATTGAAGGCTATGATCTTTGATCTTCATCAGTAAATGTTTTAAATCCTCTTTATTTTCAGCAAGCAGAGTGGTGTCATCTGCATAAGGCAGGTTGTTAATGAGTCTTCCTCCAATCTTGATGCCACGTTCTTCCTCATAAAGTCCAGCTTCTCAGATTATTTGCTCAGCGTATAAATTGAAGAGATAGGATGAAAGTATACAGCCCTGACTCACACCTTTCTCAACTTTAAACCACTCAGTGTTTCCTTGTTCTATTCGAAAACTGCCTCCTGGTTCATGTACAGATTTCTCATGAGCACAGTTAGGTGCTCTGGTATCCCCATTTTCCGAAGTGTTATCCATAATTTGTTATGATCCACACAATCAAATGCCTTTGCATAGTCAATAAAACATAGATAGACATCTTTCTGATATTCTCTGCTTTCAGCTAATATCCACTTGGCATCAGCAATGATGTCCCTGGTTCCCCTCCCTCTTCTGACTCCTGCTTGACTTTCTGGTAATTCCCTGTCTATATACTGCTGCAGTCACTTCTGAAGGATCTTTAGTAGAATTTTACTGGTGTGTGATATTAATGATATTGTCCAATAGTTTGCACATTCAGTTGGATCCTCTTTTTTGGGAATAGGCACAAATATGGATCTCTTCCAGTGAGTTGGCCAAGTAGCTGTTTTCCAAACCTCTTGGCATAAACATGTTAACACCTCCAGTGCTGCATCTGTTTGTTGAAACATCTCTATTGGTATCCCATCTATTCCTGGAGCCTTGTGTTTCGCCAGTTCTTTCAAGGCAGCTTCCACTTCGTCCTTCAACACCATTGGTTCCTCTTTATATGCAACCTCTTGGAATGGTTGGTCATCTACCAATTCTTTCTTGTGTAATGACTCTGTGTATTGCCCTGTGGCATCCGATCCCATCAGATCTCAGAAGCTAAGCAGGGTCGGGCCTGGTTAGTACCTGGATGGGAGACTGCCTGGGAACACCAGAAGCTGTAGGCTTGGGAGAAGGACCTGGCAAACCCCTCCCAAAAATCAATCTGCCATTGAAAACCCTATGAACAGCAGAGAAGCACTGACAATAGTGTTTCCACTGTTGTACAGAGGGTCGCTATGAGTCGGATATGGACTCAACGGCACCTAACAACAACAACAACAACAACAACAACAACAACATTCTTTCCATCTTCTTTTGATGTTTCCTGCATCATTTAATATTTTCCCTGTAGAATCTTTCACTACTGCCACTTGAGGCTTGAATTTTTTCTTCACTTCCTTAAGCTTGAGAAACACAGGGTGTGTTCTTCCCTTTTGGTTTTCTGCCTCCAGCTCCTTGCACATGTCATTGTAATATTTGTTTTTTTCTTCTCAAGCTGCCTTCTGAAATCTTCTGCTTAGTTCCTTAACTTCATCAAGTCTTCCTTTTGCTTTAGCCAGGTAGAATCCCTTAAAGCTATAACCTCAATCAAATGACAAACTTTGAAAAAACCCTATGTAAAGAAATAGTAAGCAGTAGGAAAACTTTTCAGTCTCCTCTTGGCTTTGGTTTTAAGATGGGGCAGGCAACTGAGAGTCAATAGTTTTTCCGTGATTTTAACAATAGTCATTCCTAAGTTGTAATTGAAAGGGTCTCAAACTGGGAGTGAGTGCTGCAGAGTACTGGACTAAAGCAAATTTAATTACTTTATAGTGAAAAAATCTCAAACAATGTCACTTAATCAGATCTACTTAAACAGGTCCTTCCATAATTATGAAACACTGGAGGAAATAAATCACTATGAGGAAAAGACAGTAGAAAGAACATATTGTTAAATCTCAAAGAATTAAGATTAGAATTATCAGAAACAGAATATAAAATAAGTCTGTAAGTATTTAAGGAAGTAAAAGGTCAAATTCAAAATATAAGAAACAAGAGACGTTTTAAGGTCTGGCAGACTTTAGGGGGAAAAAAAACAAGTGAAATTTGTAGATGAAGCATAATTGTTGATATTAATCAAGTCAAATGAGCATGAGAAAAAAACACCAGAAAAAGAATTAGTATATGAGAAAATTGGACCCAGGAAAACACAGAGAAGGAAAAAATAAAAAAGAAGTTAAAAGAACTGAAGAATACAATGAGAAGGCCAAGATATGTTTAATAAATTTCAGAGGAAAAGAGAGAATTGGAAATTGATGCTCTCGTTGGGATTTTGCCTGCAGCCTTAGCACTCTGGTATCTGACCTTGTCAGATCTCAGAAGCTAAGCAGGGTCGGACCTGGTTCATACTTGGTTGGGAGACTGCCTGGGAACACCAGATACTATAGGCTTGGGAGAAGGACCTCGCAACCCACTCTCAAAAATCAATCCGCCATTGAAAACCTATGAATATCACAGAAGCACTGACAATAGTCTCACCTGTTGCATGTAGGGTCGCTATGAGTCAGATGCAGACTGGACGGCACTTAACAACAATTGGGATTTTATGCTACTGAAAAGATTGATGGGGTTGAGGAGAGCCAGAACTAAGAAAACTTACACCAAAATACAAACCAATAAGTTAGACTTCCATGGTCACAGGGGAGCTGACAGAAGACTCAAGACTCCAGAGTAACAGAAAAGAATTTAAATACAGCAAAAGCAATGGAAGGATGACAAGTATAATTTTAGTTCACTGAGCCCCAAATTCCATAGAACAAGAAGAAGAGGTAGGCAGAGCCTGCACACATCAAGGTATACTGCAGACATGAAGCCTGAGTTTAGAGGATTCACTGCTTTTATAGCAAGAAGTAAGCAAGATTATTATTTGTTCAGAGGGATACTCAGTGTCATGCTAGAACTCTTACATTTTACCTTACTTTTCAAGATTATCTTCAGCATAAACAATTCTGAGAAGTGGCTTAGATGAAAATTCTGTCAGACCCTTAGAGGTTTAGAACACTCAGCAAGACAAGTAGATACACAAGAGGCCCAGAGCAGACATATTTCTCAGATGTCATCCCAACATAAAAAGAATTTGCCAGAAAAGAGGAAAGACATCATTCCTTTTATATAGCAATCACAGTAAATCTTGCAAGTATTGCTTCCATCTAAATTTTTACCTCTCTAATTCTCACATTTCTTGTTAGATCATCAATGCGTTTAAAAGAAACTTCTTTCGCCTAATCAAAACATTTCTAAATAAGTTTTTCATATAACAATAGTTATATTCACAGAGAAATTTGTGAAGATAATACAGGGAGTTCTATGTTGGGGATTTTTAAAGCACCCCATACATAGGGTCCCTGTAACCAGCATGAGGGGCTAACACTCAGGCTACATTCTGCTCACTCCTTTATCCCCTCTCCTGTTGAGTGAGCAAAGATGGCCTCTGACCAGCCTGATCAGCCTCAACTACCTCAATTTTGATTGGCTACCCCTAGCATCTCAGTTAAATAACTGCCCCTACCTGACAGGTATGACAGTTCATCTGCTGTTCCTGTCAGGAATGTGCCCTGATTGGCTAATCCCACCACACGCCCCCCCTCCAGGACCCATATAAGTAGGGCTCCTGGACCCCCTTCATCTCTCACCATCTCTCAACTGCTACCTGGACCCCATCACCTTGATCCAGTGCTCCCCAATCCAGCAGAAGATCTCCAAGCAAGCCTATGCATCAAGGCCAGGGGCCTTGAAGCGCCAAAGGTTACAAACAAGCCACAAAGAGCCTCCCAATTCCTCCCATTCTTGGGAAGGAGGGAGGCAGAGAAGGCGAGCTGTGAGAGTCAAGACCATCTAACCTCAGGCCCAGCGGAACACCAGCTGCCTATAGCTGTGCCTTTGAGGCTGAGCTACAGCCTTAAAGTATCCTCGTATACAGAGTAATAGAAAGATAGATGGATAGACAACCAGGACGAAAGTTATGTGATGATGGAAGAAGATATGGCAGTGATGCAGCTTGAAACTAAGGAACCACAAAAAGAGAAACATGGTCTTTCTGACATCTTGACTTCACCCTTTTAACCTCCAGAATGGTGAAAAAATAAATTTCTGTTATTCTAAGTCACCCAATTTTTGGAACTCTGTTATAGAAACCATTGGAAACTAATACACATGGGTTTCTCAAAGAAATCTACTGCGATTTTTATGCTTGTTACCCTATAGCTGAGATTTCTCCCGTTCTGGCTTCTTTCACAATTTCTCTTTGCTTTTGGTTCTACAGTTTGAATATGACATGCCTTGGTGTCAATTTTTCAGTATTTATATATATTGGTACTTTCTGAGCTTTCTGGATATGTTGTTTAGTGTCTATCATGAAGTTGGAAAATTTTTGACCACTACTCCTTTAAATAGTCTCACCAATAGCAAAAATAAGTGATCAAGAGTTATAATAAATCATAAAAGTTTTCTTTTGTCCATAAATTTGTAGTAGCATGCTACATAGAGGGCCCCTGTGAATTTTAATCTGATCAAAGCAAAAGACCTGATAATTAGCATGATTGTTTTCCAATAATACATATGCTATTTAAAGAGTGGGCTGGGATTTAGCTCAGTTGGTAGAGCACTGTGCTGCAGTCTCTGAGGTCCCAAGTTCAATTCCCAGCACTGCAAAAATGGGAGAAGGGCCTGGCAATCCACTCCCAAGGCAATCCCGAAACAGTCAGCCATTGAAAACCCTATGAGCGTCGCTATGAGTCGGATACCAACTCGATGGCACCTAACAACAAACAACAACATTTAAAGAGTAAAGATTTTGAATTCTGCTTCCACACTTAAAATACTGTTGCTTTAGGAAAGCACTTAACCTCACTGAGTTTTAATTTCTACATTGAGGTTGTTGTTGTTGTTGTTAGGTGCCGTCGAGTCGGTATCCTACACATAGCGACCCTTATAGGGTTTTCAATGGCTGACTGTTTTGGGATTGCCTTGGGAGTGGATTGCCAGGTCCTTCTCCCATTTTTGCGGCACTGGGAATCTACATTGAGAGTGCATATTTATCCTTGATTTTCAGCGTTTAGTTGTTTTTGTTGTTGTTAGATGCTGTCAAGTCATGGCCAACTCACATCAACTCTATGTACGATACAATGAAACACCATACAACATAGTGCCATGCACCCAAACTTTTTTCTGTTTAAGACCATTGCTGCAGCCATTGTGTCAATCTGTCTAGTTCAGGGTCTTCCTCTTCTTTTTGTTGTTGTTGTTGTTGTTGACTCATCACTTTCTCAAACACCCTTTTCCAGAGATTGGTCCCTCCTGACAACATGTTCAAAATACTTAAGACACAAGAGCAATCTGGTTGCACTTCTTCTAAGACAGATCTGTTGGTTCTTTTGGCAGTCCATGGTATATTCAATATTCATCTCCAGCACCATAATTCAAAAGCATCAATTTATCTCCTGTCTTCCTTATTTGCTGTCCAGCTTCCACAGGCATATGATACAACTGAAAATACCATCATGAGTCAGGTGCACCTTCATTTTCAATGTAACATCTTTATTTTTCAACACTTTAAAGAGGTCTTTTGCAACAGCTTTTCCTAATGCAATGTATCTTTTGATTTCTTGACTGCTACTTCTGCAGGTGTTCATCGTAGAATTAAGTAAAGCAAAATCTTGGACAACCTCAATCTTTTCTCCATTTATCATAACGTTGTTTACTAACCCATTTGTAAGGATTTTTGTCTCTTGATGTTGAGGTGCAATTCATATTGAAGGTGTATTCTTAGATCTTCATCAGAATGTGTTTCAAATCCTCTTCACTTTCAACAAGCAAAGTTGTGTCATATGCATAGTGCAGATTGTTAATGAGTCTTCCTCCAATCCTGATGCCATGTTTTTTTATGAATCCAGCTTCTTGGATTATTTGTTCAGCATAGAGATTAAAGAGGTAAAGTGAAAGGATATAGCCCTGACACACACCATTCTTGACTTTAAACCAGGCTGTGTTTCCTTGTTCTGTTCAAATGACTGCCTCCTGGTTCCATGTACAGATTCCTCATGTGTACACTTAAGTATCTGGTATTCCCATTCTTCACATGTTACCCATAATTTCTTGTGATCCACACACTAATGCCTTTACCTAGTCAATAAAACATAGACTTCTTTCTGGTATTTGCTTTCAGCCAATATCTATCCAACATCAACAATGATGTCCCTGGTTTCACTCCCTCTTCTGAATCCACCTTGACTTTCTGGCAGTTTCTTCTCAATATACTGCTGAAGTCACTTTTGAATGATCTTTAGCAAAATTTTACTTGTGTGTGATATTAATGATATCATTTGATAATTTCTGCATTAGATTGGATCCCCTTTCTTAGGAATGGACACAAATATGGCTCTTTTTAGTTAGTCAGCTGTTTTCTAAATCTCTTGGCATTAACAAATGAGTACCTCCAGTGCTGCATCTGTTTAAAGAAACATTTCTATTGGTATTAGAGGTAGTATTAATTAACTAAATATAAACATTTTAAAAATTCATTATGTGTCAAAAACCAAATTTAGGAAATTCTGAAACCAAGTAAATCATGAAATCAAGAAGTCTAACATCAATGAGACTACAATCTAACCATAGGAGAAAGATAACAAATAAGGAAGACAATTTCAAATTGGGGTTAGTAATGGGAAAGAATTAAACACAGTGATATGAGAATATGGCTAAGACTAGAGGAAGCACTAAGGTGAGCTCATCTAGAAATACCCCTAGTATTAAATCTCTGAAATAATTTTTTAAAATCAGTCATTATTTAAAAGGACAAAGAAAGAGCTACATAGGTATAGTCTTCCATTTTAAAACCCAAAAGATCTAGAAAGATCTTGCCTCCTTAGGAACAGAAATAAGGGCAGAAATGACCTCATCATCATTGAGATGTCAAAAGAAGTCTAGTCAGGTAGGTTGCAAAACACTGAGCAAGGAAGAGAGACACCTCAAAAGATGGGGAGACACAGACCAGCCCAGGTGGCAGAAGGATTTGGTAACCAGAGGAACACTTGATCTTATTCTAAGGGCAATGAGGAGAGTTTTGAGCAAGAACATTAAATGACTATGTATATTTCTGAATAATCTCTATATTGAGAACAGAACTAAAGCAAGAATGAAACAAGTCCAGTTACAAGGCACCTAATAGAGTCCAGGCAAAAGGGGATAATGGCTTTTATGAAAGTGGTAGCTGTGAAATGAAGCAAAAACAATATTTAATATATTTGAACAGAAGATTAATAGGACTTTCTGGAAGGAAAAGAGCTAAATCAAGGGTGACATTTATTCATTTAGATACACAGTGGTACCTAATACTGAATTGAGAAGGCAAGGAAAGGAGGAGATCTGAAGGTGATGGGTAATTAGCTATTCAGTTTTAGACATGTTGAGTTTTAGGCTTGAGAGAAGTCCATGTGGAAATATCAAGGAGGCTATTGAATAAAAGATTCTGGAGCTACTTCTCAGCTTCTTGGCTAACATCAAGTGAATGATCTTGAAGTTCTGAAGAATGATCTGGACTAGAGAGACATTTAGGAAGCCTTTGATAAGCAGGTGATATAAAGTAATGATAATGAACATGATTATCTAGGAAAAGCATGTTACTCAAGAAAAGAGACCAATATATCTTCTCTCCAGGACATCCTAGGATTTGGAAGTCTAAAAAGGAAGAGGACCAGCAAAGAACATGGTAAAATAGCAGGAAAAAAAAAAAAGCAGAAAGAAAACCACAAGTGGTTGATATCTTGGCAACTAAGAAAAGGATAAAAAGAGGTCCCCTGTATTGAATTCCACTGAAATTTTTCCATTGAATTAACAACTTGGGCATCACTGGAGTCCTGAACAAAAACAGTTTCATTGGCAGGGTAAAGCCAGAAGCTGTGGAACAATTCATAGAGGAGGAGCCACAGGCAGAGAATCAGAACACCTCTTGTCTCTATTGCCAGTGAACACTGATGTCTATTTTCAAATTACTAACTTGGTACCAATTCTACCATAGTGAATATTAAAACTGTAAATCTATGAAAGGTTTCTAAATTTCAAAATGACATTTCTTGTAACAATTCTAATTATTCCTATGTTGAAACTTATTCCTTAAAAATGAAAAGAATTTCTTCTGGAGTACATATAAATTTTGTTCTATCTTTATGAGCTACTATGCTCTAAAGTAGAAGAATGGCCTGTTCCTACAATGGAGAGAGAAGGAGAGAGAGAGAGAGAGAGAGAGAGAGAGAGAGAGAGAGTGTATGTGTGTGTGTGTGTGTGTGTAGATGTACTAAAAGTTAATTTTGAAATCTAGCCAAATATAAATTAATAATCACTTCATTTGTAGAAGATTAAGGCAAATATTTTGGTAGGTTAAAAAACAGTCATTATTACTTTTAGTTGTTGTTAGGTGCCGTCGAGTCGTATCCGACTCATAGCCACCCTCATAGGGTTTTCAATGGCAGATTGTTTCGGGATTGCCTTGGGAGTGGATTGCCACGTCCTTCTCCCATATTACTTTTAGTAGAGAAAGCAATAAATCAATGCTGAGATTAAGAGGAAAACAAAAGCTGAATCTTTTAATCAATCTGTAGCATTATTTAATGTGAATATATTCCAAAGTAATCAAGATCATGTAAATCAGCTCTGAAAAAAAAGTATTCCAGCTCTAGCAAAATCAGAGTGTTGTACTCTGATTTATCAGGATTTACGAATGAACTAGAAGTTTGATAGTGCTTCTCTGTCTCACTGGTGCATCAATAAAGGAATGACCACAGACAATGCTTTCTTCTCTGAGTCTCCTGCAGAGGGCAGAATCCTCATTTCCCTCCTTTATCTTGGGTAATCTAAAGCCCATGGGCACTCTTTTGGAACCATACTTTCCTCAACGAAAATGAGGTATGATTTATGCGACAGATATTTGTTGAGCCCCTCCGTTATACAAAAATAATGTTATCTATATCACATTGTTGTTAGGTGCCATGGAGTCTGTGTCCAATGCCCTACATACAACAGGCCAAAAACTATTGTCAGTGCTGCTGTGTTATTCATAGGGTTTTCAATTGTGAATTGATTGTTGGGAGTTGGTTCCGGGTCCTTCTCCCAAGCCTACAGTATCTGGTATTCCCAGGTGGTCTCCCATCCAAGTACTAACCAGGGCTGACCCCGCTTAGCTTCCAAGATTTGATGGGATCAGACACCACAGTGTTATAGCTGCAGGCGTCTATATCACTGCACCTATGAAATGGACATTGTAAGGATAAAAATCATCTGACTCAGAGTTAGTACTCAGGAATCTTTATTGTCTCATTTTGCACTTGTCTCCGTCTGGAATACTCTTCCTCCTTTTACCATCTGACATGGCTAGCCAACCCTAAGTAAAGTGTCCTTGTGATCTCAACCTTCCCTTCCATTTCACACTCCCTGACATCCCTCCGTTTCACAGTCCTCTAGCATCCAATGCTTCTTCTTCATAGCATTTATCACAATTAAATTATTTAGGGAATTATTTCTTTATTTTCTATTTCTTCATTATTTTGTTTACATTTTCTAAGATATTACCTGATACCTATGATACCTACAAGTGGGTTGGGATTTAGCTAAGTGAGCACTGCTCTGCAGTCTCTGAGGTCCCAAGTTAGATTCCTAGTACCGCAAAAATGGGAGAGGGACTTGGCAATCCACTCCTAAGGCAATCCCAAAACTGTCAGCCACTGAAAAACAGTGAGGCTCGGTATGAGTCAGACATGACTCGAGGGTACCTAACAACAACAACATGATACCTACAAAGAGTTTAAAATATATCATTGAGTGACTGAGTTTGAACTTCAATAGAGAAAAGGATGCTGCTTGCTTCAGCAGTACATATACTAAAATTGGAACAACATGGAGAAGATTAGCATGGTCCCTATGTAAGGATGACAGACAAATTTGTGAAGAAAAAAGGATGAAGGGGGAGACTTTATAGATGACTCTATAGTTTCTAGATAGAATGATTTTGTTATTAGTAGGTAAAGCAGTAGTTAGGGGAGAAAATGATAATCAGTTGTTGTTGTTTTTTTAAACATGTTAGAACTAAAAGTTTTGAAAAGCACCCAGGAGGAGATATTCAGGAAAGTATCAGTTGGAACTATGGTAAGAGACAAGAACTGGAGATATATATTTAAAAGCTCTTATTTATTATGTGGCAAATGCCTTGGAGAGAGCTGAGGGAGGCTGAATATGGTAGAGAAAAATAATGTAGTATATGAGAAGAGCTGTGTGATGGTTAATTTTATGTCAGCTTGGCTGGGCTATAGTACCTAGCTATTTGATCAAATATTATCCTACCTGATTCTGGAAAGGTATTTTTTACATGAGATTAACATTTTAATCAGTGGACTTTGAGTAAGGCAGATTGCCTTTCATAATGCCAGTAGGTCTTATTTAGCCAACTGAAAACCTCAAAAGAAAAAGAATTATCTCCTTGAAAAAGAGGGAATTCTGCCTCCAGAGTACTTCAGACTTGAACTGCTACTCTTCTCTGTACTTCTATCTCCAGCCTGCTGGTCTACCTCATTATGTATGTGAACATTATGTGCATATATACATATGTAACAAAACATTGAAAATCAAAGAGTTTGTGAAATAATTGATTTAACATAATCCCAAATCACAAAAGAGGCAGAAAATGAAATGCAAAATATTTAAAATTAACTTTCTATGGTCTTTTTGGAATTATAGTTTTTTAAAAATATATATTTACCTACACTTAAGATGCTTTGTTTTTATTGCTTTTATATCATTTAACAGGAATTTATTTTATGTGTCAAAATTACTGAACAAGAATAAACAATAATGTAAATGTGAAATTTGTGGAATTCAGGAATCATGATGTTTTCAGATGCAGAATGGCTATTTGGGGGGATCTTTCTAATTTTTCCTTCAGGAAGATTTCTGTGCTTAGGAATTTTGAATTGCTGGTGTTGTCTATGACAACATTTGTATGTAGGTGTTTTTCTGTGACAGACCCTTAATGAAAACAGGAAAAAAAAAAGACAAGAGAAAAAAAAGATTAGGTGTTAGTTCACTTGATGGAATATTTACTCATATCTCTACCAGCCTTAGGTAAAAACAAGTCAGAATCCTGATAACTAAAGCAGGGAGTCCTTTGTAAAAGAATCCATAATGTGAAGATAAACTGGACAGGAAAGCTGGTAGTAGGAATCACGTCAGTTCCACTCACCCCCATCCAAATGGAAAATGTAGAGTCTGAAGATCCTATCTGTGTCTGCCTGTTCCCAGATTTCAACACAAAGAGTAAGTACGGTGAATGAGGTAGACCATTGTAAGACTGGAATGGAAGTTAACAATCTTCTCCAATTCCTTCATTTTTCTGTAAAGGAAATTAGTTCCCTAGAGAGCTGAAGAGACTAACCTAAAGTCAGACCAGTAGAAGCTTTAGAAATAAAAATGTAATGATAATAAGATACTCTCAGATCTTTAATAAACAATCAGCCTTATATTGCAAAAACCTAATTCAAATAAATCCTGTGTTAGCCACCACAGCATTCAACTAGAAGAATTTATTGAACACGTATTATTGGGCCCAGATTCCTAATGCCGTGAGTTAGGGCAACACTTTTCATGGGGAATAATTTGTTGCCTTAATAATATACATCTATTCTCTATTGTTGAACAAATCAATGAGTATAACTGTCTACTTCACAAAAGACTATATTTTACTTTATCTCATAACAGCCTCCTGAGATAAGCTATAACGATTTCTCTCAAAAGTCACACAGTTCCTAACAGCAGAAGTGGAACTCAGGTTTTCTGAATTTTACCAATGTCTTTTTTGATATACTCCTATTTAGACCTAACATTATAATTAATTAAGATGACAGGATAAGACCTTAGGCTTGAGCAATATGTACAAATGGTTTACTTTCTGGATTGATTTAATAAGAAGAGACATTAAAAAAAAAAAAAAAAAAAACCTCAAGCAAGTGGCATCATTGGGTTTTTGAGGCCTTCCACATCATCAAATAATTACATAAAAGGACCCATGCCTCTGTATTCCTGATTTTGTAAGAAACTAAGGTATAACTTTTAAAAAGAGAAGGTATGTGTAGGTAAAGGCTGAATTAAACTTGTCATTGAAGCACATGTTTATTACAGCATTCAAAATCTTGTTCCAGGTTATCAAGAAATATGAATTCATTTAAAACATTTTTTATTTAAGTTATCGTCTGGTTTTCTAATGAAGTCATAAATCCTTTGTGACACATTGCCTTCGGACTCACTGGCTTTCTGATAACTGTCAGCATGTACAGTAATGACAGATGTGATAAAGAGATCATTGTGGCTCTCATTGTCTATATTTTATTGTTTGTTACAGCCATCTTCTATTTCTGGAAAATATTCCCAGCTGCCTGAAGAATAGCAGGGAGCCAGAGTTGGAAAATATGTTGTTTTTCTCACAGTTTACAACCTAACTTGCCTACCACTAATTATGCTGTGCAGATAGGTAGAAATACTACTAGAAAATATATCTTGTACACTGATCTCATTATAATCACATTATTTCTGATGTTTTTAATTTCAGGATTCTGGAAGACTCATTAAAAATGTTTTCTCTGCAGTGTTGTGTAAGCTCTTGACATTTTCTTCTCATACAAGTCATGCCATTTTTTTCTTAGGTCTATAACAGGAAAGGTGATAAGGAAGAAATGGACACATTAACCCCTTATATATTTATATCTGACAAACAGATTTTAAGTGGAGAGGCAATATCTTTGGTTTTGTTTTATTTGAGGGCATATTGTAAAATAGCTAAAGCATTCCAGGTAAATTCTGTTACCTACTTAATTATCAGTGAAATAACAAGTATTTCATATGCAATCTATTTATAATAGATTAGTAGGGAATAGTAGGGAATTGTGTGGTTTTGCATGATTCTGAGGATAATCTGGTTACCTTGAAAGGAGTGAAGTTAGCCAAGCATAGTGGCACATGCCTGTAATCCCAGTGACTCGGGAGGTAGAGGCAAGAGGATCAGAAGTTCGAGGCCAGAGGCAGCCTGTGTAATTTAGTAAAACTCTGACTCAAAATAAAATATTAAAAATGGGCTGAGGTGAAACCTGGTGGTAGACCACTTGCAAAGTATGTGTGAGGCCCTGGGTTCAATCCCCAAGTACCATAAATAAGTAAATAAATAAATAAATAAATAAATGCAGTGAAGTTTCATAGTAGTTGGTGTGATCTGCAATTATTCTGTACTTTTCCAGTAACATACAAGATGGAGTTATACGTGACTGACATATAACCCTAGACTCCTAGACACCTAATTTATCCTTGGTTAATTATAATTTTTATTTCATACTTCCATGTTTTAAGGTTTTTCCTTCCATAAAGTGATGACAAAAAACATTATAATTTTCTTTAGCTATTATTTGAACTCAGTTGTAAAGTTTATAAATTCTGTTCCATGTTGTAATAGACCATTTATGTCACTAAAAAGCTATAAATATAATGTTAATCAATAGCTAAAACCTCCAATTACTCTTCTTTTACCACAATTCCTCATAAGTTTAAAAATATACTAGTTAGTGACTTTTTTCTTCTCTGTGACCAAATACCTGACAAAAACAATTTTAAGGAGGAAGGATTTATTTTGGCTCATAGTTTCAGACATTTCAATCCTTGTTTACCTGGCCTCATGCAGAATATGATGGTGGTGGGAGCCTATGGCAGAGGAGGGCAGCCACCAACAGACTGGCAGACACAATGCAGAGAGCACAACAGGAAGCAGCCAGGGATATTACACCCTCCAGGACATGCCCCCAGGGATCACTTCTAACTAGGTCCCACTTCCTACCATTCAATGCCTCCTGATAATGCCACCCTGTGAGTCTACCAAGGGATTAATCCATTCATTAGGTCAGAGCCCTAACTGTTTCTGGAAACACACAGACAGACACACCTAGCTGTGTGCTCCACTAATCTCCTAGGCATTTTCTTAATCCAATCAAGTTGACAATCAATATTAACCATCACGCCAGTTAAAAGTTTTCTTCCATTTAGTAAAATTGCCTATCACTTTTTAGAGATTATTTCTGATCAGACAGATGCAAGGAAGAAAAAATGAAAATAGAATATTCCACACACTCAGACACTGATCAGCCATAATTTAAAAATGACTTTCTCATTTATATATATATATATATATATAAAAATTAATATTTTGTATTAGGTAATTTCTTTCTAATATCACATTCTCTTCAAAGATCATCATTTTTATTCATTATATGAATAGCACATTTTATATATCTCACAAATATTCTTCTTAAGAAATGTATTATAATGTGATGAAAAGTAGCTATAATCTTGTTTGTATAAATGAAGACACTTTGACATTTAAGATTAACTAACAGTCACACATCTAAAAATATGTAGAAGAGCTAGAGTTAAGGCTGTTTAATGAGACTCCTGTTTACATAATTTGAACTGATGCCTTGATTGATGAACTGAACATAACCCACATTAGCAAAGCTACACTAAAAATCACTTCTACAGAAAATAAAATCCATTTCTATGAAGGTAGTGGTCTGTGGTCACTGAACTGTCTCTACTACCAAAAATAACTTCCAAATCATTTATATGGACTAGTTCAACCTAAAATTAAGATAAGACAAAAAAATAGAATTTCTTGTACACCTATAATATGTTAAACAGAGGTCAGCAAAGTAAGTGACTGATTACCAATTTGGACTCTGATAGAAGGCATGGTTTAATAGATTTTATTACTCTGAATCTAGGACATAATATGTTAGAATCCTTTTCAGTGTAGCTTCTAAAAATTTCCCTGTTAAGTAGACTTGTTATTTTTCTCTTTTAATTTATCAAGCAATGGTGTTGTGTTAGTCAGCTTTCTATTACTATGACAAAATCTGACATAAAACAATTTATAAAGAAGAAAGGTTTATTTTAGCTCACAATTTTAGAGGCTTCAGTCCATGGAAAGACAACTTTACTGCGTTTAGGCATGGAGTAAGCCAATATGTTATGGCAAGGAGAGCATAGTGGAAAGAAGATGTTCACCTCACAGCAGCTGGGAAGCTAAGAGAGTGAAAGGACTAGAGGCCCAATACCTCCTTCAAGGGTATGCCCCCAATGACCTAACTTCCTTCCACTGAGCCTTACCTCCTAAATGTTCTAGTACTTCCCAATAGTGCCACAGGATGGCAATCAAGCCTTTAACCAATAGGTCTCTAAGAAAGACTTATCCAAACTATCACAAGGGGTTAACACAGTAATAAAATGTATATTATAAACAGAGAATATCTTTTAAGGAGACATAATTTTCCATTAAAATGATGGCTGAGATGTCAAAATTGGTTTTGTTTGTTATTGGGTGGCTGAATTAATACTGGCTTTTATTGCAGTTCTGTGATCATTCAAGTAACTTGCGAAGATGTCATTTTTGAATTAGCTTCTTTCAGTATCCTACATAAGATACAGTATGTTAATTTGCTAAAACTTCCATAACAAAATACTACAGACTGTGTAGTATTAAATAATTGTGGTTGTTGTTAGGTGCCATTGAGTCATAGTGACCCTCACAGGGTTTTTTTCAATGGCTGATTGTGTCGGGATAGCCTCGGGAGTGGATTGTCATGTCCTTCTCCCATTTTTGCAGTGCTGGGAATTGAACAAGGGACCTCAGAGACTGCAGACCAGTGCTCTATCAACTAAGCTAAATCCCAGTCCTACCTTAAGTAATGGAAACTTATTTTTCACAGTTGTGGGGGCTAAAAGTTTAAGATCAAGTTATTGGCAAGTTTAGATTCTTCTGAGGCCTCTCATTGGCTTGTAGATTGTCATCTCCTCACTGTGTCCTCACATGATGATTTTTTTTTTTTTTTTTTTTTTTTTTGTGGTACTGGGGTCTGAACCCAGGGCCTCATGCCTGCATGTGTTCCAAGTGCTAGACCACTGAGCTGCACCCCCAGCTCATTTTTTTACTTTTTTGAGACAGGGTCTCACTAAATTATTGAGACTGCCTCTAGTCTTGAAATTGAGATCCTCCTGCCTCCACCTCCTGAGCCGCTGAGATTATAGGCATGCAACACGATGCCCAACACATGATTTCTGTACACATTCATCTCTGGTGACTGTGTGTGTGTCCTTGTTTCCTTTTCTTATACGAATGCCAGTCAGATTCCTTTAGAGCCCACCACAGAGGACTCAATTTAAGTTAATTACTTTTTTTGAAGGGTTATCTCCAAATACAGTCACATTCTGAGCAACTAAGGTTGTTGTTGTTGTTGATAGGTGCCGTCAAGTCGAGTCCGACTCATAGCAACCCTATGTACAGCAGATTGAAACACTTGCCGATTCTGTGCCAGGCAAACAATCTTATTTATGTTTAAGCCCATTGTTGCAGACACTGTGTCAATCCATCTGGTGGAGGGTTTTCCTCTTTTGTGTTGACCTGGCACTCTCCCAAACATGATGTCCTTCTCCAGGGACTGATCACTCCTGACCACATGTCCGAAATATGTAAGACGCAGTTGGGCCATTCTTCCTTCCAGTGAGCACTCTGGTTGTACTTCTTCTAGGACAGATTTGTTGGTTCTTTTGGCAATCCATGGCATATTCAATAGCCGTCTCCAGCACCACAATTCAAAAGCATCAATTCTTTTTCTGTCTCTCTTGTTCAATGTCCAGCTTTCACAACCATATGATGCCACTGAAAATATCATGGCATGAGTCAGACGCACTTTCGTCTTCAATGTGACATCTTTGCTTTTCAATACTCTAAAGAGATTTTTGCCACAGCTTTTCGTAGAGCAATGCGTCTTTGGATTTCTTGGCTGCTGCTTCCACGGGTGTTGATTATAGAGACAGGCAAAGCAAAATCTTGGACAGCCTCAATCTTTTCTCCATTTAATGTGAAGTTGCGTGCTGACCCAGTCGTAAGGATTTTTTTGTTGATGTTTAGTCGTAACCCATATTGAAGGCTATGATCTTTGATCTTTATCAGTAAATATTTTAAATCCTCTTTTGCACACATGTAGTCAATTTGATTTCTGTATGTTCCGTCTGGTGAAGTCCATGTGTATAGTCTCCGTTTATGATGTTGAAAAAATGTATTTGCAATGAAAA